>JBCFXI010001532.1:0-49260 GCA_038496175.1 Ampulex compressa | reverse complement strand
CCCCATTGGGTGATTTAACCTCTTAAAATCAAAAACCCCCCCCCCCCCCCCCCCATTACCGGTATTTCGTCTCCACTGCTGTATTTTCGTGGTCATCCTCGCCTTCGGCCTGTTTCTCGTCCGCATGTTCGTCATGAACGTCGTTCAACTCCCTCCAGCGCGAAGGTCTCAGCAGCACTCTGTTGCCAGTCGCCGACTATATCATCCAAATTGCCACTCATTCTTCATCTAGGCTCATGTTCCGAGCAAATTCCGCACCTTACTCTTCCCTCGGGCACTGCTCCTTGAAGTTGCGCAAAGTGCATCGTGCTACCTATCAGTCACCACAGCTCCAAGTTATGAGCCGACTCAGGCCTGACCTCAGTGACGTTGCCCACATCTACGGACTCTGTCATAATACCCAGCACCGTCAATGTGGTACGCAGAACCTATGGCAGCCATGCGCATAGCTGGTCGTGTATCAGCTCCACCCACTCCTCCAGTGTTTACGCGCATTCGACGCTCAGCCAACCTTCCAAAGATTAAAAAACGACCACCATGCCGCCTTCTACGCCGTCGAGGGGCCATAGGCACGCCCAATTAGTCGTGAAACACTTTTGTCTTGCTCAGTTATAACTCAACCAGTTCCAACTTGTCGGCCAAAAGCTCAGAGAGAGACTTTTGCAAACTTAGCTACATTTACGCCAACCAGGCTCTGTCAACCGCTCTAAGAACAGGTGGTATGTGAATGCTCCCCTTCTCGACATTTTCTACAAGCAGCTCCTCTGCAAATGGCTCACATCGCCACAACTCCAATATTTACGGTCCGAAGGACACTTTCTGTAGTTCTTTCAATATCACGTCTCTGCGGGCCTTATATTTGAGCTGCTCTCCTAAAGCTATCCTGTATTCCCGCAGTTCGAACACTGCATATCCAAGAGTCGCTCGTCCCTCTTGATTTCATATTACCTATGAGGCGTCGTGCTCCACTGGCTCTTCTTTGGAAACATAAAGCATGTATATTTCGTCTAATTTTGCAGAATGTTTTCGCGTTAAGGCCTCGACAGTTGAGTTCCGTTCCGAGAAGGAACGTTAAAATACTATTCGTCAGCCTCTTTAACGATCTGACCAAAGCCAAAGCCTTCCTTGATCCTTCTCAAGCATTTCCACGCCTAACGGCCTCCAATTCGGTACCAAATTCCACTACATGGCACGCTTTCGTTAAACACCGTTGTTGCGAAAACATATTCCAAATTCAAGATGATCCTAGAGATACTACTTTTTATTTGCAGAGGAACTGTTTGCGTTATCGGATGCATCACGAGCCCTGCAGACGCCGAACTATTTACATCCGTGGGCTCTCATCCTCCCCGTGCAACATTATTTCTAGACAACTTTCTACAAATTTAACTCAGCCGCTAATTCCCGGTTTTCGTTCTCTGTCGCCCCAATCCACACCTACTGAGCAGCCTTCTTGGCTGAAGATACGGCGTCTTCTGCACATTTCTTTTTTTCGGCCTGCGCTTATTCTTCCTCCCATCTGCAATCTAACAGTTGGTGCCATTTACTGAACGGCAAAGTGATACTCCACCGTAGTTCTTCGAAAAGTAGCTTCATCGATACAAGTATCCTCAGTTGCAGATCGAGTTTATATTCTGCATCTGATACTAACGAAGCATCGGAGAGTGTTTTCTAAAGTATGTATATTAGCAAACGCAACACAAACGCAAACTCGAAAACTAATACTAAACACAATACTTTTCTTTATACTGCAATAGAGTAAATTCGTAACATCTGAAATTCCTGCAACCATCTTCCGATGCTGTTCATCTCTTGTCAATAACTGTTAAGCGTTCGTTGAAAATGGTAGTAATGCCCGACTATCAGATCCATACGATGATTGCTCATAAAGGTGCGTCTTCGCACTCGTGTAACATTATTGCACAGAATATTTCAGAAAAGCTTTTCCTAATTTAGGCAAAAAGAGAAAGGGGGGAGGGGAGCATATACATGCACACAAAATAGCTATTTTATGACATTGAAAATAACCTAATTTACGTATGAGATAGGTGGCATTTTTTATAACAGTATAATGTTCGAAAATATTTCGTATTCAAATACATTATCCAAGTTGTACCGCGTGAATATATACTTAATTCTTTGACCTCAAGACCTCTTTAGCCTAAGCAAACCAGCAATTGGAAAGGAGTTAGGCGCTCCCACTTGTTCGGTGAGGCACTTCTTCGGATTCTGTGCACATCATCCATTCTGAATATTTTATCTCTTCTGCAAAATCACTGTCGTTTCCATATTCACTATTACTTTGATTTTTTTCCTTCTTATACCTCTGACTTCATCGCTATCTTCATCATTACCCTCCATCCCCCTATTAATAAGTAGTCTATGTATGGATGTAACTTTGTTCGGCATCAACAAAAAATCGAATTCATCTTTGCTTGAACTGATTTCTTCATCGTAAATCATGCTCATTAGGCTCAGTAACTTTGATAAAAATATTTCGATTGTCAGAATAGTCGAGTTCGAACTAACGTCCAAGATAGAATCCGACCTGCAGTCGCGGGGCTTTTTTAATATAAGACATATCTATAACCTTTTTAAAGTGGCATCATTCTGCAGTTCATAAGATTACACACAATGGACCAGAAATAGACTCATAAAGCGATATTCGTTAAGCCAAACTTAATAAACATCGTTATCGCTAAATTTGCCGCATCGGTCCGAATGGTGAGTGAGAGGCACCGCTTGAGTTGTCGCACCACATCCAATAGTGACTGAGATGCACCTCATGGACGCAGAGTTAAGCGCGCGCGCGTCCAATGTCTAATTGCCCAAACCAATTAAATATTTTTATAGTACACTGGACACGCTATACGTGAAAAGGGCTTAACAAATATAGAGCGCAATGTCAACTGTTTTTAACCAACAAAGATCATTATATAGACCGTTTATTCTGAAAGTTGGGTAAAAAGAGATGTGACGTAATGTATACTTAATTTAGAGAAAACTGTTTATTTATAACTAGTTAGTATTTATGATATCTTTAGGAATACCAATGCTTCGTTCAATTTAAAATTGGCCAATAAAACAAATTGCGTAGCTATTGATTATGAAAGTGGTGTAATTCCAATTTCCATAGACAGGTGGCGAAATATGTATGTTTTAAACGAGGGATTTCATAATTTTCATGACAATGTAACTACTTATTGCTTTTAGGGGATCGTAGGAAATTCTTGCTATTGAGACTATTCGTTCTTGCTATTTGAGACTTTTACAAAATGTAATGACTTAAAGTCGTGCTATTGTATATAGTGATTTGTGTATTGGACAAAATGAAAATTTACAAATTACATTAATGTGGTTGAGAGTTGTTCAATCTTTGGAAAATAACTTAAAAATTACTGATCATAAATATGTCCTCTCAGGACATTCATATCTTCAAAACCATGCAGATTTTGAAATTATAGAAATGGTATTACGAAAGAGGAACTTCTTGTACACACCGCAGAATAATTATGATGTTATAAAACAATATAGACAACATAATAAATTTATTTTACACAAAATGAAACAAGAGAATTTTGTTTCAACAATAAAGATGCAAAACGCAAATCGATAAGAAGAAACACTAAAGGAGGAACGATAAATTGGTTGGAAATATGTGGGATGAAATTTCGTAAAAATAATATCATTTATAAAAAATATGATAATATAATTTATAAAAATAAAAATTTATATACTATTTTATATAAAACACCAATGGAGGACACAGAATTTAAGACTTTAGACTCATCACCTACATATCCAGGAAGACCGTCAAAATTGAAAAAATCGCTGTGGCGCCTTTGTATCACGATGCCAAGCCTATTACATATAAGAAATATAGGGGTATGGAGCGATTATTACCTTATATACCTCCTGTGTATCACCAATATTTCAAAATACTGCGATATGAACAGCATAAAAAAAATATATCAATACTCTATGTTAAGTCTAACAGTATATAAATGTAATTAACATTCAAAATAAAAAATACTGCTTCTTTTTTATACCTTATTTTTATTTATATACAAAATTAGATTAATACGAAATATATTTTAAGTGATATTTAATTTTCCAAAATCGACATAAAATAATTTTTACAATTGATTAATTATGAAAATGGTAAGTTCATATGCATCTCGTAAATATACACTACTTTAATTAAACCCGTTTAAAAAAAATTTATATAATCAAATTACATATAGATAAATTAGTAGGCTCATTGCCGTACCTGACATAATTTACCTACATTTTTTTTATTAACAAATACGTTAACCTTTAATTTTCTCGAAACAACCGAAAATGGACTTGCACCACTTTCAAAATAAACAGTCCATATGTTCATGTCAATACTTAATATTATACTCTAGTATTCGAATATTCATGAGAATCTCCGTATAGAACACGTATGCAGCGTTTCAAAATAACTATTTCTAATGGTCACAGATGATAGATCACGTAATTAAACATTTTAATTCAAAATAGTTGTTCGTAAATATCTTACATAACCGTTGCTCTTATGTACAACATTAACTCTCAAAATACCTGGCTTCATTAGATAACAGAAAAAAACACAAAGTTGTAAAAGGCAACCACAACCCTACCATAGTGATGTAACAAAATACTTAATTCTCTGTGGGTTTGGGAGGAGGGTGGAGGGAGGGGGAGGGGGCTTATAGTAACAAATGTAAAAATCGAAAATTTTTGTTTTTTCTTTTCTAATCGTTTGCGATGTTTAGAATGAAATACTAAAATAATAAAATAAAAATCGTAAAGATGAAAAGCTGACAGAATGTTACGTACTTTGACCTAAGTCCAAAGAAAAGGGAAAGTGGACAAAAATCATGTATAAAACCATCAAACCTTATGATCTAACCATCTATAAAAGATTATTCTATAAGATATATATCTATAAGACCAATTAGCTTGTTTTCTTAAGAATAGTTTATGATTCTTGAGAGCTGGCGTTGCAAGCCTTTGACCAACGTACACACTCGTTATGCACTCATTGCGTGTGTACGTGGCAAATTTAGACCGCATGGCGGTACCACCAATTTTTATTTGTAGAAGGGTAGATAGCGCACTATGATGTTGTAACATTCCGACATGATCACTTTGTCACTCGGTTGTTCAATTTTCCATCATGATTATTTATAAATAGACATAGTTGGACAAGTGTCAGATTTATAAAGAGTATTATTCCATCTCATTTTTAGTCTTCGGGATATTTACGCATAATCCAAAGCGCACTCGACTGTGTATTAGGAAAATCGCTAATATTATAAATTACTTAGCATACCCTTATAATTAGAACTTCTTAAACGATTTCAGATGTTTTTGCAACTGCGTATTGAAAAAATCGACGGCGTTTTCGATTTATCTTAATCCAAGGTTAGAAAATCCGAAACGCACCCGATTGCGTATTGGAGAAACCGACAAAACCAAGGTCTATTTTAATGAATAATGAACCGATACTTGACACTCCAACTGACAGAAAACTCCAAGGAAACTTACGTAGAATTAGATATTTCAATAAACGTCTTTTGCCGCGGAAGAGCTTTCTATTCATTAAAATGCTCCTTCTCTTAAATACGTCATCAACTCATTAAACCAATCAGCCGCGTACTAGGAAAATGTCGCACAGACATGTGTGAGTCAGAAAGCACGTTTTCTTATATACCCCACAAATAAATTTGATGATAACGGTGATTTGTAACAAAAAATTTTAATCGACGCGCGCGCGCGTGTGTGTGTGCGTGTATATGCCAGCACAACGGTGGAGCAATTTAATCAAACTTGGTAGTCATATGATATGCAATTTTAAAAAACATATTGTGGGTTGGAAGGAGAGACTTGTAAAAATAATTGAAAACAATCAATATTAGTATCAAATTCATAGTTTTCAGGATCGCTAAACTAATTGGTACTGTCACGATGCCATATAATTCCAAGTTTAGTCGAGTAGAACGAACACACCTCAGTAAAGTTTCTAGAAATTTGTGGAAATAAAAATATCTCTATAAAACCTTCTAGAAGGGGTCACAGTAGCAGTCTATTAAGTGCTGTAAAGTGGATTTCAGGTAGTCACGTTTCTCTTGCGGAAAACGTTTTATTGCTTGCTCAAGGCCAAATTGATAAATTTTGATCATTTAAAGCTGAGACACACTGTATACACATGACGAAAATCCAAATTACAAATACGCATAGTTTAATCATTTTCTTTTTCCATTTTTACACGTAAACCATTAAATTGACATATTATAGAATATATAACTATATATATATATATATATATAATTTAATGGTTGATGTGTAAAAATGGAAAAAGAAAATGATTAAACTATGCATATTTGTAATTTGGATTTCCTTCATATATATATAAATAGATACACAAAATACAAAAACATAATTCCCAAATCTCAAATAATAATATCTTAAAAATTTACGTAATTGTAGAAAAATAATAAAATCAATTTTTCATTTTTGCCTTAAACAATAGTTAAAATCTTAAAGTATTATACAGAAAGTCCTAGTGTCAAGTAATGTTTTCTGACGTTACATAGTCTGAAGTGACATTGCGTGTACTTGGCGCCATGATGTGTTAGGA
The DNA here is from genome assembly GCA_038496175.1 of Ampulex compressa. Lineage (NCBI taxonomy): Eukaryota > Metazoa > Arthropoda > Insecta > Hymenoptera > Ampulicidae > Ampulex > Ampulex compressa. The sequence goes on along the minus strand of JBCFXI010001532.1, from coordinate 42,614 downwards.
CGCGCATAACTTACTCAGTGTTGAATATTTATTTTGCATCAGAGACTAATAAATAATACAAATTTTACTAACAAAAGAAGAGTATTGTGAATACGTATGGAAACACATCAATACAGCGACTTCATAAAGTCGAAAGAGATGCAAAACACTTGGCGGAAAAAGAGAGCTGACCGTAAAACGAATTGATGAATTGGCAGTTTGTTATCGCTTAGTCATAAAAAACACAGAGATTCTAAGCAAAATATAAAGAAAACTATTCGGACTACAATATAACATAAATGCTCTATGGACAATAATCTGGAGCATAAAGATGGGTAAGCGAGGACTTACAAACAACTTGAAGAGTACACACATAAACCTGTACTGCATCCAGATGTTATTAAAGCAATACCTTTTATTTAAGAGGAATTAAATAAGAATACTTTACTGAAAAACTATGTTGATGTTTTTACTCAAAACGTAAATATATTCCTGAACAATGCATCATGACCGTTTGATTTAAATTTTGTTTGAGTACTATAAAAAACGTAAAAAAAACTAAGAGGTCAAATTGACAGCTGATACATAAACATTAATGACTACTTAGCAATAAGTTAAAGAAAAGGCATTCCCGAACTTTGAGCACGTTTTTCTCAAAATTATATTTTTCAAGACTGTGTACAGAATAACCGGAATTTTTTTCGACTAATCACTTTAAAAATGTACAGTTTTTGGTGTTATGTTTATTAAACGTTAACAATCAATTTTATACATTAACATATTATACATTAACGATAAATTTTCTATTAGTTTTGCAAGATACGAACAATACATTGACTCACTTTTAAATTTGAACTCGAATTTAAAACTTTTAACTTCACGCGCCCAACATTTTATGAATTTTTACAAACATTGAAATGTTTGATCATCAATACCTGGAAAATTATCTTAATTAATGATTAATGATTATCTTTCAATATTTCGTGTAGGGAACAGCCTTTTAATTTGAATCCTGCACATCACTCGATATTAAAAAAAACAATGTTCTAAAAATAACATCATACGGGTTTACTTATAAACAGTTTTTAAATCGTGCGGCAGATTTTTAAATACTACAACATTGAAAAAAATACAGAATTTTATATTAATCGGCTGCTTACGTCCTTTTATTTTACCATTTCAACACTACCCAGTTTATCTCGTTAAAAATACCTTACTCCCTTAATGTTTCTAGCATTTGTAAACATCGATCTTCAAAATGATTCGTATTATTAATGAACATTAATGAAAATACACACGCACGCACGCACGCACGCACGCATGCATCAAAAAGACTACCGAAATCGCAGATTGCAATTATTTTAATATTTCTGTCCTCACGTTTTCTGTCGTCATTGCCAAGATGATTGATATTTTTAAGATTAAGTCTAAAATAACACATCCTTGATATACATATCGTACAAACAATGATAGAAGTGATCATACTAAAGTTAGTACGCAAAAGAGAACGCCGAAATCATGTACATATCGTATAGAAGATTACAGTAGTACCATGTAGAAAGTACACAGAGAAAAAACGCCGAAATCACGGACACTTAGATGGCGTGAGCATTGCACGTCACTGGACCATAATCTGTAAAGTCAATCAGCTGATGAAATTCATGGCCTTCATGGACCATTGTACGCGCTTCGATTCAAGCAGCACGAAGAATCGAGGCATCGCATAACTGAGTACGAGACGCAGGCGAAGATAAATGAGCTAGACAGAGACACGGTAACAGCATCCGCTTCGTTTATAGTAGTATCGATCGACCGCGAGACCGAGGGACGATACACTCACCTATTCAGTCGGCTGTTTGGCGGCTTCTTCGCCATCAACAAGGTTTCAAATAATTGTAAGAAACACGCCAAAACTTTACATAACAACTTGTCACTCAATTTTCACTATGTACTCGTGTATAACGCGAAGAAAGAAGTAAATAAAGAAGTAAGCAAATGCGCACAACACTCACAGTAAGCGTCGTGGTTCACGACTGAGGTATTTGTAATACTTGAACGCACGGCTGAGACAATCAGCGCTACCATTATCCGGAATGCGAACTAAACACACGCTCGGTCGATTAGTCAGCTCAAGTGGGATCAATCTTTAGTACATACGAATCAACAAATCGTTCCAAGCAACTGCAAGGGAGACAAAGAAAATTTGGAAAATGGCTGCAACGGCCTCAGGCAATGATGTGCGACTGGCCCTCATTTATCGACCCTACGAACACTACGCGCGCGATTTACAAATTGCTCATAGATTTATAACCGCGATTGTTATAATATACATTGACGTATTTAATTGTATTATTCATAGAGACGCGCAAACACATTATAAAATCTAACATAACATATTACCAGTATAAGAAAGTGGGAAAGAAGTAGACTGTCTTTTAAAATTGAAAAAATGTCCCTGAAGAAGAATCTTTCACATCAGAGTTATTATATATAACGATTTTGGAACATGAATTGATTGATCAATTGTTCCAATGTAAAATAAATTGCATTTATGTCAAGAACCGTGTCAGCTCTGTAAAGAACCATTTCGCAGTTTTACAAAAAAGCATTATGGCTCTAAAAAGAAGCAATGAATAATCAGTCTGTGTACAACTACTTGATGCAATCCTTCAAATTAATTAATGTTATGAAATAATTATATGTAATGACTTTGATACAAAAGTTTCATTTGAAAGGATATTTATTCAATTTCAAAAGATGACTGTTCCCAACTTCTCCGATTGACAATAAGTTATATTACGTTCTATAATGTTGCGTTTGCACGTTTCTATGAAAAAAAAAATTAAAGATATCAATGCGTATTGTTCATCCTCAATTATGCATTGCGGAGTTTGTAAATCGCGCGCGATCATAAAGTCTATAAATTTGGATCGATCGGTTACTGCTGCCTGACACGGTTACGGTCGTATTGATTCCACAGATCAAGAAATCAAATTATCTACACACGGAATCATTAATTTGTTCCAGAACCCCTCAAGGAAAGCCAGAAGAAGTTGGAATAGAATCGTGGCGGTATCAGGCGGTAGGAGCCAATAGGTTCAGATTTATAAGCTCTATGTTCGATACGAGCGCTATTTACAAATTGCGCAGAAATGTATGATTACGGTAGTTTCAATATACATTGACATATTTTTATAGATAATTTCTGGTATTATTTATAGAAACGTGCACACACAACATTATAGAACCTAATATAATTTATTTATTATTTAATTTACTTTTGCATCTGGGCGTTGTCCGACGTTGCAATTTCGCAGAAACATCAATGGGAAATTAAAATGCACGTTTCTTACGAAAACTATTTTATTTTGCCACTTATTCAACAAAACTGAACGCTATCTTATTGTCGAAATTTTTCTGAATATCGCAATCATTACGCGCTTCATTGGGTATTGAGGAAGCATAGGTCTCGACGGATTTCGCATAATTAAAGTGAAATCAGCACTTCTACCAGAGAAAATATGACACACGGGCAGGGCTACATTTATATTTTTCGAGGCCCAGGATGCAGAAAAATTTTTTTTAACGCATCTATGCGAAAAAAACGTAATAATGATGATAGTCATATTCCCATGAACTATGCTAAGACCGTCCAATAACTTGCTTTTGAAGAAATAGCCAAACAGAAATGTTCTCCTAGAAAAACATTAATTCTTTGTACAGTTCTAACGGCCAAATTGTAATATCGGACCACTTAACATTGTGTATGCGTATTTGTACAAAAATTATTTATAATAAAAACTATCAGAAAATATTGCGTCTTGGAAACGCCTGTGTGTAATAAATGTAATAAATTTGAACCGATTGAATATCATCATCGGTATGTAGTTTCACACTTTTTTACCCCTACTACTATTACGTGAAGGCAAGCTAACAATGTATTGTAGCTTATTCGAATAGACAGTAACGTGAAAGAGACGTTGATAGTTCAACCCCATATACTTCTATACTTTTTTATTTACTTATTTTATGTTTACCCTTATAATGTTTCTCTTTTTGTATTTATTCATTAAACATACAAAAACTACATTTACACTCTCATTTTTTTTACAGTGTTGTAATATGTATTTAAAATTAGATGAATTAAAATTTATTAAATTTGATTCAATCTTATTACACTTTTTTGTTTTATTTTTTTTATATGTGAATATAAAAATAGACAATATTGTTGCTGGTAATGCAAGACCGGTACCAAACTGACAACAGCGATGGGACTATATCACCAATAGATGAAGAATTAAGTAGTCGTAGATGACTAGTCAATTTTAAGAATAATACATGTAATTTGAAAGTTATATAATTCGATATATACTATGAACGAAATGATTTCTCTAAAAGCTTTTGTAGTACTGTCGGAAGCATAACAAATTAAACAGTTTTGGACCGGAGTTCAGTATTTGCCAGTGAGTTCTTTTTTGCCCGTTTAGAATAATAAATACAGGAAAAATCATTACGCCTCCGTCGTCCGCCCGAATAATTAAGGCTTTGTACTTGGCGCCGGTAGGTTTTATCACTGGCATTTACTTATAGCTTTACGCGCGACACCATTGGGGTGTCACCGGCAAGTCTTCTTAACGATGTCACCATGTTAGTGTCGGTGGACGGCACTGTAATTTATAAAAATATAATAAAAATATACAGTATTAACACGTTGACTATCACGTCAGTCACTGGTGATTAATTCTGAATTTTTCGTTCAGACCGCATCAATCACCTGTGACTGACAGTACAAAATACGACATAAAACTAAAAAAATGACATTGCTTTAATAAAATTGAAGTCATTCACGGATCGCATCATTAATATATTCAAATATTTCTTACCAAAAAATATTAATGAATTTTATCGAAACACTAAACAACGAAACTTCGTTGGATGAATGTCCATAAGCATTTCGATCTAAATGTAATTATCGTCTACTATAATAAGAAACAATAAACCTAATTTGTTTACACACCTGCATCGAGTAGGTTTCAATCATAGAAGTGCGCTTGGCATTCCGATACCATAATCCAGCGCACTTCTAAGCAGCGCGCGTGGCTTAACGGAGATTTCCTTGTAAATACGCGTGGCAGTCAACGTGTTAATGTATAGACGGACCCATTAATTTGTTCCAGGACCCCTCAAGTGGGGCAAGGAGAAGCTGGAATACGATCGTTGCGGTGTCAGGCGGCTGGGGTCAATCGGCCCAGATTTATAGACTCTGTGATCGACACGCGACATATTTAATTGTATTATTCATACATTCGTGCAAATACAACATTATAGAGCCTAATATAACTTATTGATAGTCTAAGAAGGTAGGAAAAGAACGAAATATCTTTTAAAATTGGACAGCCGTCTGACACCGCCACGGTCGTATTCCACCTTTTCCTTGCCCCACTTGAGGGGTCGGGGAACAAATTAATGGGTCCGTCTGTAAATGTATTTTGGTCTTTTTTCATTGAATCCATGTTGATTTTAATTCTTTACTGCTTGAATACTTTTCGTTACTACAAACAATTTTGCGTACCATGAAACCAACTAATATTTATCTCAAAATACAAGTTATTGATGAATTTACAATTTTTTATAATTCTGTTTCTTTACAGATACCTTTTTATGTACGTTCTGCTTTTCTAAAATCATAGCGAAAAATAATCTCTTCACTGAAAATCATTCGATATAATGTATTTTGATATGTGTGTACAATTTTTTTACGATTATGTTGTATATTCATATATACAGTGATGCGCGCTAAGCCTTCTCTACTCCAATTACTGAGGTTTATGTTTTATTGGCAACGTCAGAAGACAATGTCGCAAACGAGAGCGAGACATATCGACTGCGAATGACATGTTGCGAGCAACTGATGCGTGTTAAGAGCGAGTGAAGTACATTGAATGTGAGAAAGATGCATTGAGAGCGAGCCAGATACATTGAGATGTCGAAAAGGTGGGAGATTAGCGCGTGGCACTATCCAGTTACCACGGGCTCGTCCTTCGGAGTTTCTCGATTTCTCCACCTGAGGTCCCCAAAGTCAACTCGAGATTTGCTAGTGCCTCCTGCGAAAAAGGTTCAGTGTGGACGAATTTTTACAATTGCATTTCCAACAACGAGGATTTAGTGCAGAATGTAGGATGGGGAATCTCTGCGAAATATAACGGAGTGAACGCGTGTTTCATTTATTACTGACAGTCTGTTTATAGAGAGTTAATTTTTTTTATTTTAACATTTTAAAGTAGTGTTCGCGCGCAGGAGGTAAAACATGTGTTCTCTAAATGTGACAGTTACGCTTAGATAATAATTTTTTAATAATAATGATCATAAGATCACAAGATATACTTAATAAGACACATTAGGTTTATCACATTTAATACATCAATAACAGCGAGGTTTGAAATGTGAGACCCTAAATGTGACAATTGCACTAAACGTAAATTTATGTTGTTTTAATCATTATCCGTTGAAGTTAATGACATAAATTTAATAATAATAATAATAGGTATAGGTACTCCTAACCTTTTCGCTCTCTGTTTTTAACAGCGATTGAGTCTCAAGCAGCGGGATCGCAGGATTTTGATTTTACGTTATATCGAAGTAGCGCGCTCAAATTTACTAATGCATGTACAACACGCAGTTGTATTTCTTTCATGTAAATAATACAATTAAGACATTTTGCGTGCAAAAAATATTTTTTATTCTGTGAACAAAAAATTTTAATGAAAGTAACAATTATAATTTATAACATAGATTTCTATTAAAACAGATTCTGAGTTGCATTGCATGCAAATTAGATTCCTGTGTTGCATGGCATGCAAATTAGATGAGATCTTTCTATACCATTTTTGGTGCTGCTGGCTATGTACTGTCATAAGTTATATGTTGGTAACTTTGCTAAACCAAATATTGACATCGCTACATTGAAAAACTTCTACTTTCTTTTCCTTTATCTACTTACACGCAATTTAAAAAGTAATATTGCAAATAAAATTTAACTGATTCGTTGCTTTACTGTTAACTTTTTCCTTGCAAATTATATATCTATTTAATACCATGCAGCTAATTACGTTGAAGAGCTCTTTTTTCCAATATTTAACTATTCTTTGTTAAATATAGATATGTATATAGCATTTTATCTGTTTTATCGACATCATCCATAAAGGTATTGTAAGATTGAATAATAGTAGGTCTTGTCAAATGCATCTCTCTGTTGTGTTATGTCCTTGTTATTATCACGTTTTAATCTGTTTCCGTTGATATACAGGATTTTTTACATTTTTGTTTTCATGATACGCATAGAATAGCGCTTCATTGCTTCGAAAGTATTGGACTTTATTTACATTAGCTTCTTGCAAGTCATTGAAAATATATTTTTTTTCAGTTCATAGTACTCAATAGGTTACTTTCATTATAGAAGTTACATTGCAATCCAGATTCTTCAGCATGCTTGAGGAAATCATGTTGAATATAAATTTCTTCAGCAATTCATAAACAATTCAATGGACATGATGAGGATGATCACTGTCACTATCTGAAGTACTCAAAATACAACGTCTCCTGCCTATTATAGGAACCATGTAGTCGTCATCTTCACCACTAAAATTATTTGAATTTTTTACTATGTCCATAATTTTACTTTCTTGATTCATTATGCCTTTTTGGGGATATAATAAATTAATTATAAAACTTAACCAATAAATTTAAACGAATTTTATAGTAATGTAAACTACTTCATCTAATAATTTTGAAACACAGTTTTGACGGTGAGAGAAAAATAACTCCTCAGGTTGCGTAGAAGTCTTTTTCGTTGGAAGAACGTTGACTATACTGACATTGAAATGGACGGTGTCACAAGAGAGAATAGAGTTGTGGATCACATTGAGGGTTTTTCCACGTTTTAATTAATTAATTTTTACCTGAATACGTATTTCTTTATCAGATATTTTATGGTTATTTGATCAGCTCGTTGACTAGTCATCCTTTGGTTGAATTTTCTATGGAATAATAAAACATCTGGTGATTACTTGCTCACGCATTTGACATGCAAAGAAACACAATCCCATTACCTAGCATTGGGAAACATATACAGCGTTAGTATGCCGAATGGCATTTTTTGACACAAAAAAAGACACGCGTTATCGTGCGATTTGGGTCTCTTTGCAATAGATTAAACAAGCGCTATTGCACTGTTTGGTGCATATGTTAGAACAAGTTAAGAACATAGAAGTCATACTTGGCCTAACAGAGCAATAAACCACACTTATTTTCATTGTCTATCTGGTGTTATAGAATTAGTATTTCAGTCAACTACATCGACTATTTGTGTGGCATCATAATTTTTGGTCACTGGCGTGTGATACGATTAATAAATAATTTCTAAATTATAAAATTAAATTAATTTTAGAAAATTATAAAGATTATGTTGTTGCATTAAACTGTATTAACCTTTTGACTGCTAACTGGTCTAACTTGAAAGGCTTAAAGGCATGTGGCCAGCAGTAGCTATCGCTGGGGACTGATTACTTTTTCGCGCAATATGGATCTTGTCAGCGGCATAGTCTTACATTATAATGTAGTACACAATCCAATTACTACTTTGTTGACTCCAAAATGAATCCAAACATTTTTTATTTTTAATATATATGTTTATAGTCTACACCGATCGCTTGCATCAGATGCACATATGCGCACATAGACCACACTATTACATATATGTGCCTATAGCAGTCAAAGGGTTAAGAAAATTGATGTAGAAAAAATGGGATCCTGTGGTAGCTGGACCAGGACTCAAGAGCTGTCATCCGACAAATGAAAGGTCCTTGGTTCGAGTCTGATCTAGTTTCTCCAGTGTCTGATTTATTTCTGGGCCAATTTTCTTAACACAGTTTAATTCAACACCTTAAACTTTACAATTTTCTAATATTAATTTCATTTAATATTATAATTTAGAAATTACGAAATAATTGAGCCACACACCATTGGTCTTAAATTATTATTGTAAACAAATAATTGACATAGTCGACTAAAATTCTAACATCATAAGACTGCATGAAGAAACAAAATAAGTGGAATATTGCTCTATTAGACCAAGAATTACTGCTATGTTCTTAAATAATATTTAATCGCTTAGTTATAACTAGAACGTATTTGAATTCAGTGTTATAATACAGCAATATCACGTGACTTACAAATTATGTATATTATCTAATGTAACATTATGTGAGGTGTAGTTGTTATATCATAATATAGGTTTGGAATTTCTCAATATGCAGCAATAGGGGTTTGTGGTGAGATTTGGTCGGTAGCCGAGAAGCTTAGGTAATAGACCTGGCACCTAGCAAGATAGCGGTCCCAAGTTTGATAACCGGCTCAGAAATTCAATGGCCAAAAATTGTCCTCCGGTCCCTACAATGATGAAATATGTAACATCCATCGCAACCTCTATAGTTAGCAAATAATATTGCTAGAACTTAGCATGACGTGATTCGTGTATAATACTGTGAAATCTCCATAAACGTTATCAAAAAATACGTTTCTGCACTTTGCGTTGCTTTTACGCTTATGCTATCTTAATCTGACTCAGCGCGCGATACGGCATACCATGCGATACCCACCGTGACTCATTTGAAAAGAGTTCACGGTTTGACAGTAATGAATACAAAAATATAATTTTTTTACTTTAACTTTTTGTAGATAATATTAGGCATGATCACTCCTAACAGCTTTTTGCTCGATATTATATATATCGGGTTTGAGAAAAAGTTCATGGCATTTTTGTAGATAGATGGTATCAGTTGCAAGTAACTCAGGAAACACAGATCGTCCAGAATATCCCAAAAATGGCAAAAAAAACAAAAATTGTAGATAATAATGGAGCATATTTGGTTTAAATAAAATTATTTTCACATTGTAAGAAAACTAGTTGAATTTTACTAAAAGAACATCACGAACTTTTTTCGAGACCCAATATCTCGAAATAACTGGTCCTTATGAGTCAGCTGATAGCTGCTTGCTGGAACTAGTTATTTCAAGATATGTTTTTAGATAATCTGCTTATTAACATACTGGTGAGAATTTGCTAATAAAAATGAGACCAAACACGTTATAATTACGTCTATATTTACTTATTTACTACCTATTTTTCAACTAAGTTTCTTTGATCGTCTCAGACACAATAATAAAACTGGCTATTTGTCACACTCGAAATTATAATAATAAAAAATATTTTTCATATATTATTAACACTAATACTAATACATCGCTATATTAAAGACAATGCAAGCTTATGCGTGCGCGTTATTAGTCGATTGGCTTCTTTCCTAGCAGCAAATCGTCAAGCAAATCGTGTCTTTCTACTCGCAATTGTCACTCAATCATGTCTCCTCGTAACTGGCCTTTAACATGTTAAACGGCACGCCGATTTTACGCGCTGTTCCGCTCATGCCACAGTTAGCCGCCAAGCGATCCATTACGTGCCCCTTGCCGATAGGCGAGCCAGAGTAGACGCAGATGGCTCAGCTGACTTTTCCCAATCCTTAAAGCATTGATAAAATAAAAACCGATTTCGTCTAAGTTAAATGTTCAGTGTTACAAATACGCAAAGACCGACACGCGCGAGAAATAACATGAATGAAAAGTCAAGGTGTCGCATTTAACATGTTAACCCTTTCGGTACGAGCGCTCTGTCCGCCTTGACATTCCGGCTGGATGAGGTGCTGCACCGAAAATGCGCACATAGCACATGGTCAGTCTTCTTTTGTATGAATATTTTCCTTAGCGTTAAATAAGAACTCCGTTAAATAAAAGAGTTTTTTGTAACAAGTGTTGTTTATATCTTTAATATTAAAAGATATTTATATAACACTCTGTTGATTATATAAGTGATACTTATATGGGATTATATACAGAATTAAATACAAGATTATATACAAAATTATATAAAAAACAATACATGTTACATAGATGCCGGATATATTTGGTGCACATTCACAAAAATCATCAGATGGATGTCGGATATATCCGTTGCTCGTCCACACTGGTCATCAGCAGGCAAAATCTTACCAATGTGTTACAAAAAATTTAAAATTGAAAAAAATAAAATTGGAAAAGTTAGTCGCAATACATTTCAGTCTGGTTTGAAATGTCTCACTTGCTCACTTCGCATTTGACCTGCTTCTTTTATCCGGTGTTGCCTTTGTGCGCTGACCCTTTTGCTCAGCAGAATATAAAGGCCTGGATAACCGTATTTTCTACTTCGTACACGACAAAAATCCTATCCGCGTTTTCAGATTTTGTTGTAGGGCAGTAAGGTATTTTTATTGGACATCATTAATGCGTTATTCAAAATTCATTCGAATATTTTCGTTACATCTTGTATGAACATTTTATCCTAATAGATGACGATCCTCGTCCTACGCAAATATAGTGAGTCCGCCTGAAATTATGCATGCATTTATTTTTTTATATAATCTATATTTCAGTCGGATAAATATCTTAAATAAAATACCCAGTTTTGAAGGACGTGGGAGGAGATGAAATTTTATGGTGGTCATAAACATCATGTAGAAGGACGTGTTTCCGAAATTTTAAAGTGAGATTGAACGGTATTAAGTACCCTTGAACTACTTTCAAAGCCTGATCGTATCGTAGGTCACTAAATTTATTTAGAATGTGTTACATTACTATCAAAATAAAAACGTACAGTTTTGTATAAAAGGATTATAAATCTTGGAGGTACATATACATAGAAAAAATTTGTGACAACCATAAGATGTGTCTCTCGAAGCAGGATAAGTTTTGTTTGAAACATTTTTTTAACAAGTTATGGTTTAGGAAATCATTGTTCACAAAACTAACAGGACACCTTGTATATATGACGCTTGCGCATATATTACCTCGCAAGTTGTGACTAACGAGGACGATAAAACGATGATTTGGCAAACTATTATGACAGTCAGGCAGTGCGAAATTGATTCAACAAATGGCCTGATAAAATTCAATCGACGCTTGTAAATTGTAAATTGTCCGAGAATTGAATTACAACAACGAGTGGATGGGGTAATTCATAATTGAATTAATTACTCTATCAATTTATTACTTATTTTCATACTTAATATTATTGAATTAATTAATGAAATCATTATACAGTCACTGGCTGCATTAGCTAATTGTTCATCATTATTGTTCAATTACTGGCTGAAATTACTACACAATTAAACATGTAACTAATTACTTACTTAAATGCTTAGTTGATCGATCTATAATTATTTATTTGCAAAAAACATGTACATACCATAAACATTTAAAAACTGTGTACGTAAAAGCATAATTCCGGATAACTGTTTATCGTGTAAGTTTGATACACTAAAAAAAAAATCATCCAAGATTAACAGCTCACGCTATTGTGTCTCAGTGAACAATCAAGGGGAAAAGTGTTAAATCGGTTTTACGTTTGTAAATAGACTGCGCTATACTAATGTTGAAATGAAAATATTCTTTGAATGTGTCCTCTTGTTCTTCGCTTTCGTCGCTTGTTCAGCGATCGACGATTTCGATGGGTCAAATAATAAATTCAGAGGAAAAAATGTAAGGAGCATTGGTTATGATCCGGATATCAATCTAGATCCGGTAAGTTGCATTCTCTCTATTATTTATAACTGTGTCCCTGTCATGTGTGATCTACGGCTGACAAGTTGGCAATCGTGGTAGCGTAGAAGATAGTTTCATTCTCTCTTATATACCATAATTCAACCAAAATACGCACTCCAACACAGTAGTAGAATTCTTTCCTTTGATAAATTTGATAAGTTTCTTTTGATAGGTGAGAAAAATAAGTAAGAACTATCAGGTGTACCAGTATGAAGTGAGCGTTTTTTTGTGAAAATGAAACACCAATTTTGAATGGCAAAGAAAAAAATTTTATTCAAAATATAGACCATTGCTTTCTACACATTTTGACCTCCTTTCTGGCAATTTGTGGATACCACGCCAAATTTTTATTTTTATTCATTCAGTCATTTTTCTTCAAATGAAAACAAAAAATTAATGCTTTCCACAAATCATCACCTTCTGGTAAAAAATTCGACTTTTTTAACACGATGAAAAAATATGATGTTGTTTGTTCAATGACTTGATGTATATTAAATATGTTTGACAGATGTCATACCAACCAAACCAAAAAAAAAAATTAAGGCTTGTTCACAACAAATGTTCCCTATACACACATTTGTATCTTAACGCTCACTTCATACCGGTTCACCTGATATTTCAATAGCTGGATATTTAACGTATTTTCACGTTTCATTCGTTTACAGTATACGTATTTATATTTTTTGTTACATGATTGACGTGTTTGTCCGTTTGTATGAATAGCAGTCCTGACCGAAAATTTATGTGAGAAAAGACCTTCTACTTGTTTTCTAATCAATACGGACGTGCCTTGCTTACTGGCAACTTGTCAACCATATTACTACTATTATCGGCTGGCACAGAAGTAAAGGGGGTCCTTTCGCTATCCATATACAGTTAGAATCAGTTACGAAATCTGCTGAGAAAAAGGCTGATCTGAATGGTCGGATAAACAGTGTCACCTCTCCTTGAACGTATTTTTGATTAAAACATATTATTCCTTGAACGGTACGCACACAAATTCGACTACGCGACAAAGGCAGTAAATGAGAACTGCCGAGATTGAGCGAGATAGCGCAAAGTAAGCGACGAATCTGAAAGCATGACGTAAACATAGAATCGTGGTAGACGGAAAGATTAAATTGCGGGCTTTGGTAGATTCCTCATAAGCACGGGTATCCTACTTTGCGACTTATGATATCAACAATCTAAGGGCGTGCACCAAAACTTTAATTTTTACTCTTATAGAAAGTGTTACTAAAGTAGTCCAAACTATCGAGTAAGTTACTTCTGAACTATCTTACTTCCGTAGCTTTAATCGGTGTGCATAATTTTGATTTACTACTTTAGTAGTAACTACGGAAATAAGACGAATTGACTAAAGTAGTAAGTAGCTATTTTGCTGCTGCTACAATTACGTTTCGACTTAGCTGGTTCAATTCTTATTCCTTTAGTAAGAATTTGAAATCTTTCCTTGCACACCCCAAATATTCATTCTACGATATTTATTGTACGAGAATGGACGGTATTATAGCGGGTTTCAGCGGGAGTTTGAGACCTTGCTAAAGATGTCATTCAGTCATCAAAGTTTTTTGAAAGAGCATATCCACTATCACCAATTAGAAACCATGATACTGGTTTTCTTTAAATTGGGCAGCAACTATACTATTATCCCAGATGCGAGTATCATGAGTTGATCCATGCCATCGGTGAATAATATTTATGATTTTCATATTAACATCACATATAACTTGAGTGTTTATGGAATACAAATTCTTCCGATTTTTGTAATGTTCTATATGCGGTTCTGAAGGGCAAAGAATTGGAATATGGACATAGTCGATAGATCTTATGATATTAGGGAATCCCCTAATGCTTTCCGATTTCTAGGTATAGATATATCAGGTGTACCGGTATGAAGTGAGCGTTAAGATACAAAGTGTCGATAGCGAACATTTGTTGTGAACGAGCCCTAATTTTTTTTTTGTTTGGTCGGTATGACATCTGTCAAACATATTTAATAAATATACATCAAATCATTGAATAAACAACATAGTATTTTTTCATCGTGTAAAAATGTCGAATTTTTTACCAGAAAATAATGATTTGCGGATAGCATTAATTTTTTGTTTTCATTTGAAGAAAAGTGTTGCAGAGTCGCATCGAATGCTTGTTGAGGCATATGGCGATCATGCTCTATCAGAAGCAACATGCAAAAGATGGTTTCAACGCTTCAGAGATAATGATTTTGATGTGAGAAATGAAGTACGTGGAACACCACCAAAAAAGTTTGAAGATGTCGAATTGCAAGCAATATACGATGAAGATGATACATTGAGTCAAAAGCAAATCTAAAGCCACGTCTATTGACGTGGTATCCACAAATTGCCAGAAAGGTGGTCAAAATGTGTAGAAAGCTATGGTCGATACTTTAAATAAAATTTGTTTACTTTCCCATTCAAAATTGGTGTTTCATTTCACAATAAAACGCTTACTTCATGCCGGTACACCTGATATACAGGCTCTTATTGGGTTTAATTTCGATAGTGTTGAATCTGTATGCTTGGGAAAATGAACCCAATGTCCTTTATGATAGTATTCCGGTAATGATATATTTTGCAACAATGTTTCGATTATTTTAATCCTATTTTCTACGTAACTGTTCCTTTTGTAAGTAAGGGGATTGATAAGTATCCATGTTAGGAATGTAGATGCAAGTTTCTTATAAAACTTTTTCTTTTATTTTTCAACGTAATCTCCTTTTAGGTGAATACACTTTTCCGAACGTTTCTGCCATATCCTTAACCCCTCCTAAAACGTCTGCCGCGCAGCCTAGCTGCTCCCCATCAAAAACAGATGTACGATCACGTTTAAATTCGTTGAACCAATATCTCACGGTTGCCATAGATGGTAAAAGGTCCGCATAGACAGCATCCAACTTCGCCTTTATTTCTTGGCATGTCGATGTCCGTTAATAATTATACATATATTTAATTGTATTATTCATAAAAACGTACAAACATAACATTATAGAATAATATAACTTATTGCCGGTATAAGAAGGTAAGAAAAGTATCAATTATCTTTGAAAATAGAAAAAAACTTCCTTTAAGCAGACAATTTTGCGTCAGAGTTATTACGTATAACGATTTTGTAACATTAATTGAGTGAACGTTTGTTACAATATAAAATAAATTATAGATCCTACAAAAACTGTGCCATGACTTTGAAAAGAAGCAAATAATAAACGGTCCTTCATCAGTGTCACACAAACTACCTGATTTAATTCGTTCAATCAATTAATGTTACGAGATCGCCATACACAATAACTCTGATGCAAAAGATTCTTCTTATCTAACAGTTTTTAATTTTAAAAGATAATCCATTCTTTTCCCACCTTCTTATACTGATAATGAGTTAGGTTATGTTATATAATGTTATGTTTGGACGTTTCTATGAATAATCCTATTAAATATGTCAATGTGTATTATAATGACCGATGCTTATAAATCTATACGTAGTTTGTAAATCGCAGGCGTGTCGACCATAATGTTTATAAATCTGGACTAATTAGTCCCTGTCGTCTATCTCCACCACCGTCATATTGCAAATTCTCGTTGCTCCCCTTTGATTCCTTGTGTACATTGCTCTCATATGTTTGCTACACATTAACCCCTTGACATACAAATGAAACGGAATTCGATGCGTCCGAAAAACACTATTTAATTTTGCGCAATGTACAGTTATGTGCAAATTTAGAAACAGATCTTTTTATTAAAAAATTTGCATAATCTAATAATATACTGCATTGCGTCTCCCGGAAACAATATTTGACATCTTGGAGATGTTAGTCTATAATGGCACAAAAGATAAATAACGTATTCCAGACGTCATTGTATGTCAAGGGGTTAAGAGGAATAAAAAAATATTTTAATTTTGTCAATAGTCTGTTCTTTCCTTTGACGCTGACTGAGTCCCGACATTTAGGTTGTTGACGTCACACATTACAAAGCGTAAAAATCTCCGTAATTAGTATGTGTGACCGTTTCAACAAATAATATACTTGTGTCAAAACTTCCAATAAGAAGAGGTGTGCACATTCTAGTCCGTCCAATTAAATCTGCATTCTCGCCGTTTGCCGTTTTTTTTTTTGTCAATGGCCAACAGTACGTATCATATATAATGCGTTACCATAAAAATTATCAATCCGGTCAAAATGACTGGTCAGCTCTTATTTTTTTTTTATAGGAAAACTACATAACTGTAACGTTCTCCGTGATTTTTCATGAGTACATTGCAGTATGTACATTGCTCTACTGATCTATTGAGTTTTTTTTTTATTTTCTGTTTTCTTTTGTAGATATAAAAGGCATATGTATATAAATATGTACAAAAAAAGGCCATTAATTTTAGCGTCATTAAAGAATCGCCGAAGATTATTAATTATTCAGGATTAAGCAAATGATTCACCTTGTAAGAAATGCTAATGGATATTTATTAACACATTCGCGACGGTGCATTGCTGGCTGCGCTTAACGTAGGTACGAGGCCGTTTTTTGTCAATCGTCACAATCGCGTATAGGTTTAGGAAAATTACTATAACTTTTTATATAATTAATATTTCAGTATTAAATTTTAAAGAAGGGAGCATAGGACTTGTATATACACAAATATGGGTATTTTCAATTATACTTCTAAATATTTTTATTGTTTATTACAATTATAAAAATATTTTTCAATAATTTTAAAATTTCAGTTACTATATGTCTATTGTAATAGTAATATAAAGATTTTAAATTATACACTACATTGCTAATCTTCAAATAACAAATTACAAAAGATAATATTTTTTTTATGGTATGCTTGAAAACATTTAATAACATTAGTAATAAGTGGGGAAAAAATGATATTTTTAATTAATAGTGATAACTTAAATTAAAGTGATAACTTAAATGACGATTTAAATCGTCATCCGCATCCAAGTGAAAATCTTAAATGACGACATTAGGCGTCATCCGACGCGAATGTGTTAATAAAAAAACTTTGCTCACGTTCTCATCGTTATAATTACAAATACTTAACCGTACTATATTCTTTCATCCGATGCGTACACACTTATCCCCACACACTTTTTACTGTCGTGGATACTTTGAATCTGTTGCATTTTTTAGTAGAATATAAAGAAGGATATTGTTATTGGCAGGCGGAAATGATCAGGAGAGCCGGTTATGCAGCGGAGGCACACGTTGTGAAAACTTTGGATGGTTATCTCCTAACCCTGCACCGAATTCCTGGCCGGCCGGGATCATCACCAGTTTTCCTACAACATGGCCTTCTCAGTAGTTCCGCTGATTGGCTCGTTACCGGCAGGGACAAGGCCCTTCGTGAGTCTATTTTTGCTGTACCATCTTCGAATAATAACGATATTACGTCTGTCTAGAGTTGAACATTATTTTGAAGAAGTTTTATTGAAATTATTATTTATAAAATGTTATTTGTTATCTAGAACGATGGTCTTAAATTCAAATTGCAAATGGGTCGAATGCATGATCGGAAAACAATTAACAGCTTGAAATTTTTATAAATAAAATGTATAGTGGTGTAACGAACTAACGCTTCTTGCCGATTTCTTATTATCTGGGATATAGGACTTCGAAACTTTTTGCCTCAAACGTGCCTACGCGACACTCTCTTGGAATGAGGCGAATTAATTAGCGATGTTAGATTAGGATGGATCGTGAATTTTACCGGGCTTTCCAATACGCAAGCGAGTGGATCCTTCGACTAATCCCGATTTGAAATAAAGATGGGGATTGGAAATTCAGATATATCACAGCTCTCGATACGCAAGCGTGTGCAACTCTCAAAACATTACTCGGTGAAAAAAAAAACTAGTAAAGTGTACTTTACAAATGCTTGGATCTTACTGATAAAAACTTTGGATCAGGAAGACAGAGAGATCGTCAGCAACCTTTCTATAGCTTTCTAACCGTACTGCAAACTCGAATTATGATAATCTATCTGAGGGCCGTAGCCAAAAGTACCAAGTTATATGTTGACAGAATTTTACACCTTTCTAATGAAAAAATAACGACAGCATGACCTGATTCTGCACATGCATCTATCGCATGCGTCTTAAATTTCAGTTTTGTTTTGGGGGTTTCCAGAATCCGTGGTGTTGATGAAGGGCAGATATCTTCCCGGACCTTAAGAACTTCTTGCCGTTTCCAGTTCCGATTAAGAGACTGTTTCACGGCTTCAACCCACAGGCGCTCAGTACCGATAACTTTAGCTGTTTTCCCTTTTTTCATAGGCGTAGGGACGGTCCACGTAACAGTAGTTTTTGCTAGCAATGACGCCAGATGTGATAGATTGTACGAGTTAAAACATTTCGGTTCATACCAATTGCTCACCAAGAGCACTATACATCTCATTTATCAACTACATCATTATGTCTGACTGAAGTTTTTATTCGAAAAAAAATAGAAGTAAATGTTTGTGTGTGTGCGTGTATTACGGTCACTGTGATTAATCGAATGAAACTGTTAAAATATATCATTTGTTCAAATATATCGCATTTATGGTTAATTATTAATAATTATCAACTATAATATAACTATATAATGTAGGATTCCTAATCGCATCTCGTGTCGGTTTGGCGCAACGCATCCGTACCTTAATGCCCGAACTTTTATCAACAGGCGTGTAATGTGAATGAACAAGTGGATGCGTAAGTAGGAACGGATGAATATGTGTGTGTGTGTGCGCGCGCACATGTGCATGTGTGAGCATAGCCGAAATGCTAAGAAAGGACGAAGGAAGCAGTAGAGAAGAGCGCGCCTTGAGAGTCAGATCATGTAGAATAAAGTGTAGGAGTATCTATCCCTGAAAATGTTAAAGAAATCCTAAGGCTCGGTCACAAATTTAGTGTTCCCATCAGCAGTTCGTACAATAGCTCATCTATCCTAGAATTGATTAAAGAAATTGAATAAAAAATATATCACATACCCTTAGGTCTCAGGGACAACTTGAGAGATATGTTTACTGGACACACCCACCAGTTTCTGAAGAAATGCAGTAACCATAGGCAAAAGCAGGTTGATAATAGAGAATTGGAGCTGATCCAGAAAGTTAGAGACTGCAAAAAATTCGCGATTGAGAATAAGGATCTCTTGCTCATTACCGGAGCAGACAAGGACAATGTGACAGTAGTCATGGACAAATCTGAATACTACTTAAAAGTTCAAACAATGCTGTCAGATCCTAACATCTACATCGTTTTACGTAGTAATCCATTTAGAAAATCAAAAGCTGTACTTATACTAGATGGCGGGAAACGCCAAGCATTTCGGCAGCTGAGGGTCGGTCTTATTCATGCCTCGGGATTTGTGTTTCAATACCCGAGGCCCAATAAGAGAACTCGTTTCTCGAAGGGACCGTTGTCATTTAACTGATCTAGTTGAGGTTGAAGATGACTTGTGCTCCCCAATAGGGAATCAAGTCGGTCAAGATAGCGGTCATCTTCTATTGACAGTCGTCAGTCAACTATCAGCAGGGTCATTGGCAGTGTAACGGGAAACGAGTCAAAAAACTGACGCCCGGTTAAGAGTGGTCTAAGATGCATTATACATGTTTAAGCTGATCCTGCCCGGCACTGGTGGTGTCGATTCTCGTCTTCGCAGTGGACTTATTATCGCGGTGGCCGCGAATTAGATGCGAGATTACCGGCCACGGTCTAACCGCCCCGTGGCGGCCGTAGGTACTACCGTGGTACCGGCAGGCGTGTTGCGCGCGCTTGTGTTTTCGTTACACACCTTAAAGATTACACATCAAAGGTGTGATCAAGAAATAGAGTGACTTTTTTTTTTATCAGAAAATATTTATTTATTCATCAATATTTATTTTGTCCCCTTCAAAGTAATCCCCCTAAGATATAATACACTTGTACCAGCGCTTTTTCCAGTCCTCGAAGCACCACTGATAAGTACTTTTTAGTATGGCCTTGAGCTCTTTCAGCGATGCAGTCTTTATCTCTTCAATCGTTGCAAATCTCCGTCCTTTCATTGGTCTTTTCAGTTTTGGAAACAGAAAAAAGTCACAGGGCGGCAAATCCGGTGAATATGGTGGCTGAGACATGATTGTGGTGTTGTTTTTGGCCAAAAAATCACTTATAAGCAACGATGTGTGAGCAGGTGCGTTATCGTGATGCCAAATCCATGAATTGTTTTTCTACAATTCTGAGCGTTTTTTTCATATTGTTTCACGCAAACGCCACATAACTTCAAGGTAATACTCCTTATTAACCGTATGACCTTGTGGTAAGAACTCCTGATGCACTAGGCCAGAGTGCTGCGGCATTCAGAGTGAGGTTTGTTAAGAACATCTCGGCTTTCTTGGAAGAGCTTGTACCACTTATATACATTTTTTTTTTACTTACAGTACACTCTTCGTATGTCAGTGTCAACATATCGAGTGTTTTGGAACACTTAATTCCATTTTTTACACAAAATTTGATATCAATTCTTTGCTCTATTTTTTTTTCGACACCAAAAGATTGCTAAACATGCAATATACATATAGCTGAACTGTGGATGGATGTTCGGAACATGTGTACCATCATAAGGAAAAAAAGAAAAGGGAAATCGAGTGTACGTATCCCGCGAAATTCAAAAAGTTACCTTATTTTTTGATTTACACACCTCGTATATCTAGCCTTTCCGAAAAATTGCATTTGTGTTTTAGGCAGTACGGGTTCAGACTGGCATGTAAAGCTTGTAATAATTTAAATTCGATTATTCTGACAGGTAAAGACAAAGTAGAGCCGACGAAAAATTGTAATGTAGTTCACAGAATATCTAGTAATAATTGTGAGAGCACATATACAGGGCAGACAGGTAGAATGCTAGAATCCAGAGTGAAGAAACATAGAAGAGCCTTGATGAACAAAGATAATAGGTCACTAGTGGGCATCGCATTACATTGCATTGACAATAACCATACTTTGAGCTTTGATACTACAACAATTTTAGACCTAGAATTCAACTACAAAAAGAGAATGTTCAGCAAATGTTTGCATAAAATTAGCCAACAATCCCATTAATTTAAAAAGATGTCTTTGGAACTACTGTTTTAGGAAATTGACATATTTTCTGAAAAAGCATACCACAAATTAAGGAATAGTTCTACGTTTCCACTTTGGTTTTGAATTTTTCTGGCCCCTTTTCCCTCTTGAGGCTATAAGACTGATTAACATAGGACTGGAGGCTCCACTTGTCAGTAGACATCTAGCGGGCGTACGTGTCGGAAGACCTCTTATTTTCTCCCAAATTTTGTTAATATTATATATCCAGTGCTATAGGATGCAGACAATAGTCTTTATTTTTATTCTTATTTCACTTATGTAAATAGTTTTTTAACATGTGTAAATAACAGTTTTTCTTTTGTTTGTACATCAGACACATTACATTTAGTTAAATTTCTTTGTCTACTCACATGCAAATTTAGAAGCAGTGGTTCTTGCACTCAAAAATAACCTGGGCCCTACTACTGAGTAAGTCACACACATCCATCCGTAATAGATTTCAACATTAATTATTTTAGTTAACCTATGGAAAATTGCCTCGCAGAGTATGCGTGTTTATGTATGCGCCGCAGAATAATTCTTATTACATAGTCATCGCTACAAACTCTGTTTCTTGTTTTGCCTTGCATTGGTTCATGCCTGATTTAAGGTACATTACATTGAAAGACTTGGGTAGAATTTTGCTTGTAATTTTGTTCAAATGGAATCTATCTGATGCAGCTTGATAAGGAACACGCAGTATTCAAAAAATTGTTTAATAAAACGTAGTTTATTAAACCTATGCTGTTCGTACCGAACAATTTATCGTTCATCTAATAAAGTTTAGGATTGTTAATAATTTGGAATATTTAATCCACTCTAAACCCTGATCTATACAATTGGTAGGGCAGCTGGGATATAATTAGTTTTGAAGATCATTGGGTGGATTATAATACAGCCAGTTGTAAGAAACAATGGCAAGTGACGCATTGGCATGGAATCGAGAATTGAATGATAAGTGCGTGAGAGTATCTTGTTGTGTGATCTAGATACTTGCGGTGCCAGACTAATATCGGTAATCGACGAGAGACAAACTCGAAGAGTACGTGGAAGTGAGTGCTTTAGGATTATATGTTGTTAGATTTCATTGAGTTTACTATAATGATAAGTATAGTAATGAGGATGGCAGACGTCTTCACGGTATCTGCCTTGAAGACTGCTAAAATCAAGAAATTTAGCTATTACTGTACCAAAGGCAGAATTGACCCAGAGGATAATGCAAGCAGATCTGAGAGGTGCATGGTTGAACGGCACAACCATTCAGACTCAGGAAGAAATAATAATAGAAGAGTTTAATGTATTCAAAGTTACGATGGATATAGGTGCCAGAATTTCTCAAGGGTCGAACAAAATTCTGTTGATAAGGCATGAAATGAAACTAGCAGAGTATGAATTAACACTAGCTTGAAGAGGGATAGAGATGTTGCAAAAATTGCAAAGATTGGTGGCTGGCAGAGACATTCAAATAATGGGTAATGCAACAATATATGCTACATTGGCTAGATGTAAGAGCGATCGTGAATTTTGCACAACCACTTGATGGCAGCATAGAGACGTATCTTCTTGAGGTGTTTGAATGTGTTACACTAAGATTAAGGATGCAACCAAATCTTGCCCTCAATAAGAGGACCAACAACAGTGAATTATAGGAACTAGAGGAATCACGGAGGCACGACGAGCACCAAAATCATGCTATAACTGCGGCAAAGAGAATTATATTACTCCAAATTATCCGTCAAAGGTTGACAGTGTAAAATGTTATCGGTGTGACAAGCAAGGTCACACTGAATCATTAATTTGGTCTGTAACCCCTGATGGAAAGCAACGAATAACTGTAATATGACTGTGCAGGTACCAAGCAGAAGGGACCGGCTGGACCTAACTTATCGAATGTATGATCGACAGCGTGTGATTTACAAACTGCATAGAAACTTATAATCATGATCAGTGTAATACATACCAATATATTTAGTTAAATTGTTCACAGGAATAGGCAAATATGATATTACAGAATGTACTATAAATTATTGCCAGTATAAGGAAATGGAAATGGTGGGAGTTAGCAATGAACATTGAAAAAATGTCCTTCGGAAAGAATCTTTTGCACTGAAACATTAATTACCAATACTGTTACGCACATAGCATTTTGGCTGAAAAATAATATTGACCAAATTAACTAGAATAATATAATTAAAATAACTATTAAAGCAACGTTACGATTAAAATTGTAAAAAAAACACTTACCTAAAATTCTCCTATAAACACTACATTAAACAAACCATTATCAAAAGACATTATTTTCACGAACTCTTGTATTCATCGACTTGTAGCATGAAAATGGTCAGAAAAGAAAAATTAGTCGTAAAAGTAAAAAAATGATATGGTTAGTAATGTCAATATTTTCATACGCCAAACAAAAATATCAATATTTTTTCTTACAAAAAACATTATTTCCTCGTATAAATGCCTCGACCATGCGTGCGCGCGCGTCCGCGCGTGTATGTGTTTCATATTCACCTTATTCAAGTCTGATAAAATACTTATACGTTTACGACGATTTCCGAATGAGAACAAGAATTCAATTTTTTGGCAACACATTCTCCTGAGCATAAGTGACCACTTTCCATCCGCCCTCCTCCGCACACGTATGTAAAGTGTTTGTGAATTTTTATTATGAACTCCTAAAATTGCTAGATAGGTTTGAGCAGATAAAGCTTTGAGGAGAACGCACGACTTTCCCATGTTACCAATAAAACAAAATAAGGGCTTTCAAAAATACTATTCTCCGGATAATGGTCTGTTTTACGCAATATTAACGTCTGGTTATCTCATAAGTGCTATTTTTTTGTGCGATTTTTGGACTATTGTTTCGATGCAAAATGTTTAATTTGTAGGAATTTTTTTGGAAATACGGCTATTGCATAAAGAGCGGTAGAAAGAAATAATCACCGTTTGTGTTATAGGTGTGTTAACTACAGATATTTTTGTTTTCTACGAAAGAGATTTATTTTGTATAAATTACTTGCGTTTACCTGGCCCCCACCCAATCAGGGTGGTCTAAAACGCGATACGACTCCGCAACGACCGCCACGTGGCGCCCGACGCCTTAATTCGTCTATGATAGACCTCCTTTTGGAGGATATCTCTCGTCTGGCTACGCTGAAGACCGCTCTTCTGAGGATATCCCGACTGCTCCTCGCCCTTCCTCTTGCTACCACGTCAGAGTTCCTCTTGTTCAGAACTTCTCGGGCGGACTCTCTCCCAGACAAGCAGGGCCACTGCCCTCGAGATGCCACCATCCCACCATCAAGGTGTCCTCCCTCAAAGATTGTACGGTACTTACCCCGGGTATGCAATCAGGGGACCTTCACGCCCTAATGGACGCAGTAACGGTCCCATCGAAGGGGCCACCCTCTGAGGAAGACTATGAGACTTCCTCAGACTCCTCTGACGCGCAGGAAGGGAGCGCACTTCAAGCCAGGAGAAGCCCTCGTCCTCGGCTTCTATGACGTGCGTCCTCTTCTTGGGCGAAGATGTCCTCATCCTTCATTCCTCGGTCCTCCTTGTGAGTAGCGTGCCAAACGATTAATGTGGACGACTTTTGCCTCTGACGACAGTGAACGAATTATACGGTACATCAACTCGTTCAACCAATCTCGTACCACATATGGTCCTTCCCAGTCTGGCTGTAATTTCGGGCATCTTCCTTTCTTCCTCCGTGGCTTGTACAGCCAGACTTGCTCTCCTGGAGAAAATGTAATAGTATTTGCGAAAGCATCGTACCAGGATTTCATCCTCTCGGTACCGATCTTCATCCGCTGCCGCACAAAACCGTGGATTTTCTCAATCCGTTTCCTGGTTTGAGCGACCAGCTCATTTTCTTCCTTTCGCTTTAAGTGTTCAGCTCCTTGTGTCAAATCTAAAGGAAGGTGCAGTTCCCGACCCATCAGAATCATCGCTAGGCTGTTTTGCGTCAGCTCATGGCGAGATGTTCGATATGCCAGCAAGAACATCGGAATCCACTCGTCCCAGTCTTTCTGGTGCTCTGAAACAAACTGGGACAAATATTGCAATAGAGTTATGATCATCCGCTCAACGAGTCCATGTGACTGAGGGTGCAAAGGAGTTGTTCTTGTCTTCTTGATGCCCAACATCTTCAGCAAATCCTTGAAAATATTAGACTCAAAACTCCGACCCTGATCTGAATGCAACTGAATGCTTCGTGATCGTCGTCGCCTGCTGGTTCGGCAATGGAAAATTTTCGGGGCAGTTCGAAAAATAGTTCATTACGACGAGCGCGTATCTGGTCCCGGCCGAAGACTTTGGCAAGGGACTCAGAACGTCGAGTGCCAACCTCTCAAAAGGTGCCTTGACGTTATAAACCTTTAGGGTCCCTCTTACCTTCTCCTTGGGGCCCTTGTTCGCCACGCAAGCATGACACCGGCGACACAATTCTTCTACATCGCCGCGGTGGTTCAGAAAAAGAAATCGTTGGCGCACCTTCGCCAATGTCTTCCGGATTCCGAAATGTCCTCCGGTGGGGGCGTCATGGCAACCACTTAACGCTTCCTCCACCTTGCTTTTCGGGGCCAGGGGCAACCAAGTCGTGTCCTTGCCGTTCGCTGATTCCCATTTCCGGAATAAAACGCCTTGCCGCTCTTTGAAGGAGTCCCAAGATTTCCAAAAGAATTTTGCTCCAGGAGGCAGCGCAGACACATCCTGCCAATCTTCCCTTTTATCTTGCATTGGTGGCTGAAGCTGATGTCCTCGTCGTCCTCTTGGGCTCTCTTCCACTCCTCTTCATCCCGTACGTGACACGTGACTCGGAGCACTCCGTATTCCGCTAGTCGCTCTTTCTGCTCTATTCGTGTGTAACGTGCACACGATAATGTGTCACAGAGTCTCTGAAAGTCCATCTGTATTCCCGTGGCTTTTCCCCTCACGGTGCTGGATCTCAAATTCATACTGCTGTAAGCGGTCAATCCAGCACGCGATCTGTCCCTCCGGATGTTTGAAGGACATCAGCTATCTCAGTGCGGCATGATCCGTCCTTAACAAGAATTTTCGTCCATAGAGATAATGATGAAAATGCTCTATGGACTTGACGACCGCCAACAGATCTCTTCTAGTGACACAATAATTTCTCTCTTCCTTTCCTAAGGTTTTGGAGAAATAAGCGACGACATTCTCTTGCCCTTCGTGCATCTGAGATAACATAGCTCCAATAGCATCATTTGAAGCATCTGTGTTCAAAATAAAATTTTCTTCAGCCGACGGAAAGGCCAGTATGGGTGCTTCGGTCAAAAGTCTCTTCAGCCGTCCAAAGCTTGTCTCACACTCCTCAGTCCATAGGAATGTTCCTTTGGCTTCTGTTAATCGATGCAAAGTTTTCGCGATTAACGAGAAGTCTTTCACAAATTTTCGATAATAAGTACAGAACCCCAGAAAACTGCGGAGTTCTGACTTATTTTTAGGAACAGGCCACTTTTGGACGGCCGCCATCTTCTCCGGATCTGTCTTCACTCCGGTTCCGGAGACTAGATGGCCCAGATACTTGACTTCTTGACAGAAGAAGTTGCACTTCTTCGGGCTCAGTAGCAGCTTGACCTCGCGCAAGCGGGAAAATACACATCGAAGATTTTCTATTTCCTCTTCGAAACTCCGGCCGAAAATGATGATGTCATCTAGGTAAACAAGGTAGACTTTCCAATTAATTCCTGCCAAAACGGTTTCCATCAGGCGCTCGAAAGTAGCTGGAGTGTTGCAGAGCCCAAATGGCATAACTTTAAATTGCCATAGGCCCGCACCGACAGAGAACGTTGTCTTCTCCTTGTCCTCCTCAGCTACTGAGATTTGCCAATACCCACTTTGCAAATCGAGTGTGGAAAACCAGGACGAGTCGGCCAAAGCGTCCAAAGTCTCCTCGATCCTTGACAGCGGGTAAGAGCCCTTCTTCGTGACTCCGTTAAGACGGCCATAATCCACAAAAAATCTTGTGCTCCCGTCTTTCTTCTTTACCAAAACGATCGGCGAGGTCCAAGGACTCTTGGATTTTTCGATTACCCCTTGCTTTTCCATCTTGGCTAATAACTCCGTCACTTCGTCTCGGCGGTGTAGAGGTAATCGGCGCGGGGCCTGTTGATCGGGACGCAGTCTCCGGTGTCAATATTTTGTTGCACCAGAGTACACCTCCCGATCTGTTCTGGATTCATTGCGAACAAGTCTTCAAATTCCTGGAGTAGGCAGCGAATTTTCTCTTCTGCTTCTCGGATAAGGAGGTCCCACTCCGTCCGAAAAGCTCGCGCAGGTGTTCCGGTATCGGTATCTCTTTCCCGAGAAAGCCGATCTCCTTTTCTCCAATCCATAAAGTCTTTAGGAGGAAATCTAATCGGCACCGGTGCCTTTTCAAAAAGGCAGACCCCAGGATACAGTCTTCTATCATCTCCACCGGAAAAAACTCCTCTTGTGTCTCGAAGTCACCCAATGCGATTGAGATCCGTTTCCTGTAGAGAATCGGAACATCTTCTCCCGTAACGGAAAATATCCGGGTAAATGTTTCTCCCGCCGCGCTACGCTTTCCAAAAGGGGCCCATTTATCCGCTCTTAGGAGGTTTATCACTGAGCCCGAGTCAAGTACTATCCGGGCCTTTCTTCCCACGATGAATCCCTCGACGGTCGGGCAATCCTCCCTCGATGTCCTTTGCGCGGTGAGGGTGAGAAAACAAGAAGTCGGTGTTTCCCCCTTTACGCCAACTTCTTCGTGTTTTCCTGAGCTCTTCTATCCTGTTTCCCTGCCTGCTTCTTCGGGCAATTTCTTTGCAGGTGCTTCGGCTTCCTGCAATTCCAACATTCGCTGGAGTTCTCCGGTTTCGGCAGAAGTGCGGTCTGGAAAGTCCTTTTCCGTATGTCCTTCGTTCCCTGGAAAATGTGTCCAGAACGAGTATCTCGTTCTTCTTTGTTGGAGTGGTCTGACAAAACTCCAACAGCTTTAATCTCTAACGGCCCTTAGAGTAGAGAAACTAACAAGGCGTAGTGTCCTTTTTATCTCTGTATTGGTTAGTACCGATATAAATTGAGAGGCCGCGAGTTTATCCTGTGCCTCCACAGGACAATCGGCAAAGGCAGCCTGTGCAAGCCTCTCAATTTCGGAAGTCAACTCAGAAATTGACTCCCCTTTAAGCTGTTTATAATTTTAGAATTTTACATAGTTCAACTGTGTGAAATTCTTTCCACCTTATCTAAATTCTAAAGCCAAAATTAACTCCACGAAATTTTCCCATTTTGCAGCGGAAAGGGAAGAAAGCACCCCTCGTGCCGGTCCCTTCAGTGATGAGACCAAGGCCAATGCTTTCCTTGGCTCATCCCAACAATTAGATTTTGCTACGATTTCAAACTGTATTGAAAATTCTTCCCAAGATGAGTTTCCATCAAACGGCGGTGGCCTAAGGACGTACCCCAGCTCAGATACGCCCCTGTGCGCACCACCCCCCTCCTGCAGAGGAAGCGGCAACGTAGGCAGAGGCGTCGCGGGCCTAACAGATTCATCACTATATACAGGGCTGAGCTCGCGACCCCTCCTAGCGGAATCTGCACCTTGGTGCGATTGTAAATATGCATCCAACTTAGCAGCTAGCGTTCGTTGTTGCTCTTCCAAAACCTCCAGCCTAGACTCCTAGGCTGCAGCTCGAGCCGAAGAAGCAGCTTCTTCCGTCTGCCTCCTCTCCTCGGCTCTCTCGCGCTCTTCCTTCCATCTGGAGTCGAAAAGCCGCCGCTGCTCCTGCAGTTGTTCTACTAGACCTTTCTGGAGATTTTTGAAGAGTTGCACCAACATTGGCACCTCCCCGGGCGCAGAGCGGGTCTTCATCCCACTTCTGACACCAATGTTGCGTCGGGGGGTGCTAGCTGATGACTGCATTACACTAACACAACACACTAAGAATAAAAGGAACGGGAATGTTTATTTAAATGCAATATCGTTCGCGTAAATATAAGATCGCGTCCGGCAAATTCGAAGTCGGCGCGCAGTCTCTCTCGAGTTTTCTGTTGTCAACAAGCCCGTTGACAACCGTCGCTCTGCTGGCGTAAAGCGGCATCTTCAGCCGGCGTTACAATATAATAGTATAAAGGAGTAAGGGAGAAGTGAGACGCACAAAAAAGTACAATAAATAAGAAAAGAAAGGGATGTTTATTCTTTGCTAGGATTGCAAAGAATGATCTTTGTCCATCCGCATTGCCTTATACAGCCTATAGAGGGTGAGCGACGGGGCCGACTTCTGATGTTCGAAATTAGAAAATTTCATTTTGTCAACAGTCACTTTGCGCTAGATCAACGTTCGTGCATTTTCTGACAATTTATATTTCACCGACTTTTACTCGCCATACCTCCTCAAATTCTCATTTTTTCTCTTCTTAAATCTCGAGTGTAGCTCTTTTTCCGTACGGTCTGCAAAACATTCCCTAAAGTCATTGTAAAACCTTTGATGTTGTTTCAAGCCAACGAGTTAACTATTTGCATAAATCAGGAATCTAACTATTGTTGTCAAACTAATTATTTTTAACTGTAATCCTATTTTTTAATCTATTATTTATTTTATTTAATTGATTAAAGAAAACGGAATTTTACCTTTACCCATTTGCGTAATTTTTAATACTGCCCACTCTTTTACGAATTATCGATTATTTCTCTGCAATCACATGTTTTATATCGAGCATTCGCATTCTGTTATTTCTTGATAATTCGATGTATATCTAGCCTGTTTAATATGTAGATTGCTATGTCGTTATTATACGAGATATAAGGAAAGTAATACATTACTTACAAATTTATTTAGCACCGAAGTAATCCTTTAACGCGAGATATTTGTTATGCTTTTGACAAAAGCATGGCTTTGAGTTTAACGTTATGAATAATAAGTCATTACATAAGGCTAGTTAAGATTTTAATACGAACTTTTCTTATGCTATAAGTGTTTTACATAGCATAAGGAGATGAAAAAGGAGGGTGTTAGCTTTAAAAATTGAAAAAAACGTCTTTCAAGAAGAAACATTTGCATCTGAATTATTTCCTAAGACTTCATAACATTAATTGATCGACCGATTGTTTCAACATGAAATAAATTGCGGTTCTAACAAGAACTTCTTAGCTCTGGAAAAAAAAGTCTATTATTATTCTGGAAAAGGGGGATTAATAAATAGTGTACCATCAGTATTGAGCAACTATCTGATTTAATCTTCGCTCAATTGATTCCCGTAGGTGTGAAAAAAAATTCGCAATACGATATTAAACATTTTGAATAAAAATATTGCAGGGATAAAAACTATTTCATGTTTAAACAATTGGTGAAGCAATTGAAGCTATGAAGACACATAAAACAACAAAAGTTTGCAACAAAACATGCAAAAGTTTCTTTTTGATGGACAATTTCCCAATTTTTAAAAACCTTCCTTTTCCATCTTCTTATATTGACAATAATTTATATTAAATTACATTTATATTAAATAAATATATTAGGTTCCGTAATATTATGTTTGTCTGTTCCAATGAACAATGCAACTAAATATACCGATATGTATTACACCGACCATGATTATAGGTTTCTGCGGATTTTGTAAATCGCGCGTATGTCGATCTTAGATTCGATAATTTAGGTCCAAGCGGTTCCCACTGCTTGGCACTTTTACAGTAGTATTCCAGCTTCTCCTTGCTCTCATTCAGGAATCACGGAACAAATTATTGATTGCAAGTGTACAAGATGAGGCGTTTATCTCGGCTACTTGAAACATCTGAAAAACTAAATCTCTGGAGAAAAAAATGTTTCAAATAAAAAGTTTCAATCATGGAGGAGCTGATGCAGTAGTCACATCCGTTTTCGATTTGCATTATGTTTTCATGGTCATTTCAAGCTCAACTTGTTTCTTTTTTTAAATAGAATCATATTTTTTCATTACAGATTCGTAATCAACGAGGTAAAACAAATAATTTTTGTTTGAAGTAATTTTTCTCTTACTCACTACTTTCTACAATATTGGATTCTTAAAGAAAAAAATACACAATGTCGTTTTAGCAGAGAAGTATTTTATTACTGACAAACGAAATTTTTCTCCCTTTCCACGAACTGCGAAGTTACACGGCGAAATGTAGTCCTTGGTGAATGATTCCATTCGAAAACCTGCTGTTACAGGTACAATGCTATTGCTTCCATTACATTTTGCCTGGATTCACAATAAGTCGGAATCATGTCAATTTTCTCAGCTAAAGTGTACGTCATGATTGACAAACGATTTACAACTAATGTTATATGGATTGTATGCGAGAGAATGTGTAATATACGGGAACTCCAAAAAGTTTTGATCCATTCTAGTGGTAATACCGCTCTATAGACGGACCTATTAATTTGTTCCCCGACCCCTCAAGGGGGCAAGGAGAAGCTAGAATACGACCGTGGCGGTATCAGGCGATTGGAGCCAATCGGCCTAAATTTGTACACTCTATGATCGACACGCGCACTATTTACAAACTGCACAGGAATGTATAATTATGGTTTTTACAATACACATTGACATATTTAATTCTATCATTCATAGAAACGTGGAAATACAACATTATAGAGCCTTATATAACTTATTGATAATCTAAAAAGGTGGGAAAGGAACGAAATATCTTTTAAAATTGGAAAAACTGCCCTTCAGGAAGAAACTTTTGCATCAGAATTATTGCAGATAATGATTTTATAACATTTATCGATTAAAAAGGTTAAATCAAGTAATTGTGCAAGGACTGATTATTAATTGTTACTTTTCAAAGCTATAATGCACTTTTTCAGAGTTGTAAAATGGTTCTTTTCAGAGTTATAGCACGGTTCTGGATTGAACTAGAATTTATTTTACATTGGAACAATCGGTCAAGCAATTAATGTTAGGAAATGATTATCTGTAATAATTCCGATGCAAAAGTTTCTTCTTGAAGGGCATTTTTCCAATTTTAAAAGATATTTCGTTCTTTTCCCACTTTCTTAGATTATGAATAAGTTATATTAGCTTTTATAATGTCGTATTTCCACGTTTCTATGAATAATACAATTAAATATGTCAATGTGTATTGTAAAAACCATAGTTATACATTTCTGCGCAGTTTGTAAATAGCGCGCGTGTCGATCATAGAGTGTACTAATTTAGGCCGATTGGCCCCAATCGCCTGACATCGCCACGGTCGTATTCTAGCTTCTCCTTGCCCCCCTTGTGGGGTCGGGGAACAAATTGGGTTCGTCTGTACAATGTAATTCGGTTAGTGCAAAACTAATTGTAGTTTTTCTTATTAAAGACCTAAAACATTCCATAGGTGCATTATATAGGTATCTACTTATATAACTTGTTATCTGTACGTAATTTAACCATTAGGTACAGCTGAATTCTATGCGACGCTATTTCTCTGGACGGCAGAGTCGGACGCGAACTAAGTTTAAAAAAAATTTTTTTTTTACGATACAGCACTGCAATGTCTACGGACAATACCGTTCTCTACATGAGTGCATTAGAAGGAAGTATTTGATGATTAAAATATAATTAAGTTATAAGGATATGTTAAAAAGGCACGTTAACACGTTAAGCGCCAAGCCTGTCCCTAGGGGACCGGCGCTAAACTTTCCGTTCAGGCCTCACCGGTCCATAGGGACCGATACTAGACTTTTTGTTCTTCTATCGCGACGCGTGTGTCGGTCCTTGCATACTTGTGAGACTGAACATTTAAATTATGCGACATCCATTTTTGTTTGGTCAATGCTTCAAGAAAAAGAATATAATATTTAAAAACATTAAAGTCATTTATTAAAACAAGATAAGCAAAGGTGATGTTTCCGTGTACATTGGTTACAAAAGGTTATTACTTTTGGCGTTACATTTTTAGCTATCTTTGGTCCTAATATTCGTGCATTCTGATTATAGCATTCGGTGCAATATCTTCTAATTTTGTGCGCACTGCCTTCCTTTTTGTCCAAATTGTCTATACTCTGGCTCGCCTATTGGCGAGCGGCCTCGCAGAGCCCACCTGACGGCTAACTGTGGCTTGAACGGAACGGCACAGAAATTCGGCGTGGTGCTTAACGTGTTGAAAAGAGCAAATAATATGTCTGTATACTGTTAACACTGTTGTAAATCAGTGTAAAGATAAAGCAAGTTTAAAGCAATGCACATGAGAAGACGACTATTTAATTCAAACGGTGAGCGAATGAGCTACTAGAGTGAGCCACTGTAGTAACGCATTGTTCTGAAAGATGACATCCGCAAAAGCTAATATAGTGGTGCGGCATCCTGAGAGATGACATCCGCGAAAGTCACTATAGTGGCTCGTCGTACCTAAAAGCTTGATTATTGTTATCGATATATTGTTATATTCCAGCTTACATGCTTGCGGAGCAAGGATTCGACGTTTGGCTTGGAAACTTCCGTGGAAATACTTATTCGAGGGCGCACACAACCCTTTCTCCGTCTGACCCAAAATTTTGGAACTTTAGGTAACCATTTCCTATTTTCCTATACATAATTTTTTTCTCTTTCTTTATGTAGTAAAAGTCTAAATGGTAAAAAAGTGTTTGCTGTATTATTATGTACAAATATTCTTGTGCAAAAAAAACTATTGTTAGCAAAGGAAACATAATATATAGGGTGATCAAAAACGATAGCTCACACAATATCAGTGTAATTTCTGTGCGCTTTCAGTGCAATAAAATTTTTATTCTTTCAAAGGCTTGTAGGCACGCATCCAGATTACATTTAAAATTTAACATGACAAGCTCAGAGGTTTGAAGGTTGTCAATATTTAAATGAAAGTAACACTTTCAGATAATGGAAGAGATTCGTTCAAGTCCAATTTTTATGTGCTTCCAATTCATCTAGAATTTTAGCGTTAGCTTTAATTTTATCTAGAAATGAGCTTATATATGAATCAAAACATCGGTTTATTAGAAGACATAAAATATTTCTTTTTTCCTTTTTAATACCCTTCCTCTTAGGATCACCAGCTTTGAAGGCCACAAATTAAATATCGCCATAGCAAGAATATTACTTTCTTAGATTAACTATTTTTTTATCTGCAGTTTTGATACATATAACAACCGCGTTGTTAATCCGGTCTCGCAGCGACACTTAATCTCAGAACGGAGCAGCGAGGGGACGTAATGATTGGTATCAAAGTGCACGAATAAGATAAACGCTATACATACAATTATATTTACAACAGCCCAATGCTGTACTCTACAGACATTAAAGCACGTATGAGCCCTTGGACACCAATTAAGGATACCGGCAAAAGAATTTCCTGGGACTGCAATGAGTTTAAAATCCTCAGATAAATCCACATCTACACGCTACAAGAAACAGACGGCAGAAGGCACATGACGAGAATGGAAATCCTCGAGGTCCAAGCAGGAGAAAGTCCTGACTCGCTCCCTAGTGGAGCGCCGCATACGCTCAGTACCCACTACCAATGACGTACAAGAGCACAAGCTCTCACGACATGATAAGTAGTGAAACTGCGATGAGTTTGCGATCTCTAAATCCTCGGACCCGATTTGCAACTCCCGTGCTTCTCGCAGAGAAAGACTTTCTGAACATACCGTCCGCTTTATTTAGTAAGGCGAAATAGCTTTAAATTACGAAAAGCTTGAATAGCCAAATAGAATTTAAATTACAAACTTCCAATTACAATCTTACTTGGAAGCCAAAACGACGCAAAACGAGAAGAATGGCAGCACCTGCCTCATTTGCTTGTTTCTAAACAATAAGAAGCTTAAGAAAATACTTAAAACCTTACATATTTTCGTAAAATAATATATTTTAATTAAATATTATTTTTACGGCGCTGTTACTGCATTGGGCAAACAGTAAGGCTTGACTAAGCGAATGCTGACCAGAAGTTTTATTACTCTACAGAAAACTCAACCAAAGGGCGACTAGGTAATGAGCTGGTCAAATAACCGTAAACATCCGGTGAACGAACACTTGCTTAAGTAAAAATTAATTAGAATGCGGAAATACTTGGAGATAGGCGAGAATCATCGGGGTACTTTCACTCCAAGCCTCATTCGAGATAGCGGGATAGGGTAGCGGTAGGCTAACCATCGCTTAGAAACCAGCGTTAACACAGAGCCGGCACTCAATGTGTTAACGTCATTCAAATAGTGCCTCCTTTCTAATGTATGTCACACTGCATCTTATGCATTAAACGGAAATGACGAAAGTATGGCCTACGTTCGACATATACGGTGATCTGTAACGATATTTTATGTAATTTTCTAGTAAATCACACTCGTAATTCGATTAAAATGTTAATAAAAGTAATTACTGAATGAATATTTGTTGTAGAAACATATTCTTCCCTGCACGCGATATATGTTTGCGCTTCAAGCGTCTGATTAAAATTGCGTTTTTTTCTTGATCTAAGGTTATTTACCATTGGGCCTTGCCGAAAACCTAAGCGGTAATTGGTTCTACACATAAGCGTAACACGATGATATATGTGTTCTTCGAACCGTGTTCGCGGTTCGACCGTTGTTTGATTATCCCTATGCTGAGTTCCGAGAAGTGCGATAGAGTTTTATGTATACGAGTTCTAAGAAATAGATTTTTCTCTTCTATTGGATTTATTTCCGTTTCTCTTCCTCTCTTTTTTTAATTTTGCACCCGAGGACTGTCCCCAGTCCATCATTTGGATAATTTTCACAACAATATTAAATAAGTGCAAGCATTTTTCGAAAATAAAGTGGTAAGAGCCCATAAATAGTACTGGCTAGACGAACCACTAAGTGAGCTTAAGACGCCCTTCGATCGAAGGATTCGAAGTGAGTACAAGATGCCCTTTATTTATATCTGTATCAGTATACATACGGCGTTTGAGAAACCAAATTCTTCAGACCTGTATTTGGTTAAGCAGTGAGAGACCGATGTCCGCAATGAATAGACGCATAATAGTGTAACAGATTGAAACGTTTTCATAGAGGCATATATTTTTATTTTTATCTGCTTATGGTATTTATCATATTGAAACATAGTAGTAGTACATATTTTTGTGAGTGTATTGTACATTATTATTTTATTTTATATTATTCTGTTATTTTTCTTTCTCCTTTCTTTCTCCTTTTTTTCTTTCTTTCTTTCTTTCTTTCTTTCTTTCTTCCCCGCCTACATAAGTAAATGTGTATATCGTATTTGGGGTCATTTTGATCGGTAAAATCTCATCAATATGTTAAAAAAAATTAACCGCTTAAAAAAACTAAAATAAAAAAATTATAATAGTTACGGTGGTGTAGTGTATAGAGGCTCGGATTTCCACGCGGGAGACCTGTGTTCAAAACCCGCCCATCATCTCTGATTTCTACATGTGATATGTATACTATAGCTCTGGTGGTTTAGAATCCACCTTAAAACAGTAGGTCCTACGCCAAATGACCTTAGCAGTTGGTACCAAAAAAAATTAGAAAAAAAATGGATGACAATAATTTTCAAGCCGATATTTTAATGCCTTAGCCGGCTCTGGTCAGTTGTTTTATTCGTAGTCACCTTTCTTCGCCACACTATAAAGGCAACTTGTAAATCTGGGAAACAGTGTTTCCTGCCTCTTTAACGTCACAAATCGTGTGCGTGCAGAGCGACGTTCATCGAATGATTACGGTATTATAGAATCGTGCTTTAATCAAGTGTAATAATAGGGAGAAGAATTCTCCGCACATTAGCTTTCATTTTTTGATCGTTTCAGAAATACGAGGGTGGTCTTGAAAATTTCCAACATCATAAAGATACAAAATGAATGTCGCTGTATACATCTTGAGCTCGGAAACTTTTCAGACCACCCTCGCAAAT
This sequence comes from Ampulex compressa, assembly GCA_038496175.1. Taxonomy (NCBI): domain Eukaryota; kingdom Metazoa; phylum Arthropoda; class Insecta; order Hymenoptera; family Ampulicidae; genus Ampulex; species Ampulex compressa. Next base: position 4,993 of record JBCFXI010001532.1, on the reverse strand, counting down.
ATTTCTTTTAAACCGACAGGTATAAATGTGACTGTCCTACTTGGAATAGGTCCGACGATTTCACACACTAAATTTTCCCGAAATTCTCTCACTCTTTCATGTGAGATCCGCAGATATAGATATTTCATTTTGTCTAGATAGACGACAGGAGTTTTTAAACGAAACTATGCCATTCAACTGACTATTTTTGGCAGGTGTCGCTAACCTTTTTCGGTTACAAGTCAAAATCAACCGAAATGTAGCTATTGAGAAGATGTTTCGAATGAATGAGTATTTTCATTTAAAAATAACATTTTAATGAGTAATGAGATAAATATTGATGGAAAAATAATTACAATAAGCTTTTATGATTCAAACATAAAAAAAAAAACAAAAATATAGTTCTATCTATTACAAAAACAAATATAACTGTAAATTTTTATTTCATTAATTTGAGAACTATATCTGTACATGTTCATTGTTAATGGTTCCGGTGATGCTGAATTTGTGATGTCAATTTAATCAAGTCTGTTTTATATTTTGTTATCTTAAGATAAATGCAAGCGTCTAATGTCTTAGTGTATGAGCTGTTACTGTTCTCGTTTAAAATAAATTGCAGATGTAAAAATATTTGCTGACATTTATCAGTAGAACTGAACGCGAACAAACTGATAAAGTAATTTGTTGAAAAATGGAAACCTTGTAGCACGTTGACATCACGCAAAAATACTGATCTTCCGTGTTTTATAAATATTTTTGCAATACCTTGAATTGATTTGTTCATAATGTTAAACACGAATTTTTTTAATTAACCACTTTATTTGCAGAACTCAAGTAGTCCACTTGAAATTACCAGATGTGTCACTCGATGACCCACGAAACATAAGTTATCAACAACTGGTTTATGGTATGGCCTGGTTCTGCGACTCATTTTTATTTTTTCTTTAATTCATTTTCGGCACCATTTGCTAAGGTCATGTGGCCTGGGACCTACTCTATTTAATGTGAGTTCCAAACCACTAGAGCTACAGTATACATATCACACGGAAAAACTAGAGTGATGAACGGGGTTCCAACCTTTTACTCCCGCGTAGAAGTCCGAGGGTCTATTCACTGCAGCACCGTAGCCCTTTTGTGCGATTCGTGTCTTGTGTTGTACGTGACAAAATCATAAATGAAATCATGTTGTGAGCCCCTGAGAGGACTAAAAGGTATAATAAACTACTCCTTCTGTCCCATAATAATGGTACCAAAAGAAAATAAATATAGAACATGACATTTATTATCAAAAAGCTAGATTAAATTAAATAATAAATTAAAAATTTAACTCTTGATTTATATTTTGAGTGTTTAGACCATTTCTGAGTTTTTCAATAATTTCGTTACTGCATTTATAACTTGAAGGTGGGATCTCTTGGCTGTAAAGCCTTACTTTTTCTATGTGTATAAGCTTAAAATTATTGATACCATAGTTCTTAATTACTTCCAGCATAACTTGTTGATGTAACCAAAACGTATTATCCAGTAGTTCGGGAAAAATATTATTAAAGGTTTATTACGTTTACGCTTAAACTGTTTTACAGCTAATGTAATTGCACTTTTCTGCAATTCTTCATTTTTCTCTTGATGCATCAAGAACTGAACAATCGGAACTCGATCTTCGCTTGAAAACACTTTTTTTCATCCTATTTTTACAAAGAGTTGATATTCAACTGAAATAAAGCAATTGATTTATATCAGTGGAAGGAATTAGAGAAATAAGTACATTGTAATTCGTAATAAATAGGTTATCCTAAAAATTGAAAGATGTGTCAGAACAAATGACAGATATCATGAAACATTGATTTCGATAAAGGTTTTGCAATTTTGCGCTACAACATAACTTACAGCTGCATTCACCAATAACTTCCGTTTAATTATTCACTTGGTACTATTATTATAGGAAAGAAGAACCAGTAATTTCTCAGTGGGATGAATTTTGAAAACCTGGCAATATTCAATAATTAAAATATAGTTAAATACATATATAATATTTTCATTAAAATATATTTAAACAACTTGTGCAAGTCCCCTATTTTATATTACTGATTATCTAACAATTCCGATTAAGAAACTCCGCCGTTCCTACCTATTTCCATATTTTGTAAGAAAAGGATTTGACGGCTGGTAGAATTTGTCATATTTTTCAGTAAATGTATGATTATAAACAGTCGTATTATCTTTTGTAACTGATGTAAATAGGAGAAAACTTTGCTTGTGGAAAATTCTTTAGCAGCGGCCTAAGGTTAGCGTTAGCGGCGGCTTAAAAATGGTGCTCAAAGCAGCCGACCATATCATTTTCCCACGTGTCGATAACAAAAGGCGAGAGTATCCGGTTTAACAGAAGACCGGCAACTCCCGCTTGAGAAAGGCACCAAGATGGACGTATGTGTCGAGGAGTCTGAAGTATTGCTCCGGCGATATTACTTTTAATAAATTAAAGCTAATGTAACCTAGAATCATTCCTTTGATCGAAACTCTATCACATCCCTAAAGGCTCACTTATATATTTCAGTATCCCGGGCTACCACGGAGATACGAAAACGACCGGCATGATAATGAGGAGACCTTTATTCATTCGCCATTACGCTCCGATACGCCACTATAGTGGCTTTTGCGCATCACATGATATTGAACAGTACATCAATATAGTAGCTCTATGACGTAGTCTCTGCGTCATACCATGTTTTCAAATATATCGTACAAACTTGTTTTTATAAAATATTAAAGCATACGTGTCTATATTATATTAGGCTTTTTTTAAACTCGTATGGAAATACATAATAACCACAAAAATACATAACTAACAGACACAAATTCCGATGTTCCATTATTTATGAGCAGTCACGTCGAATACTGCCATACAAAGTGCAGAACCGTAGAAAGTTCAATGGTAGCTAAGAATTTAACTAACTAATTTGACGGAGTTGTACGATTACCACGCAAGCCGTTTCTTTCAGAGGGTTGCGTACTGACAGACCCATTAATTTGTTCCCCGACCCCTCAAGGGGGGCAAGGAGAAGTTAGAATACGGCCGTGGCAGTGTCAGGCGACTGGTGCCAATCGGCCCAGATTTGTAGACTCTGTGATCGACACGCGCGCTATTTACAAACTGCGCAGGAAAGTATAATTATGGTTTTTACAATACACATTGACATATTTAATTGTATTATTCATAGAAAGGTGGAAATACAACACTATAGAGCTTAATATAACTTATTGATAGTCTACGAAGGTGGGAAAAGAACGAAATATCTTTTAAAATTGAAAAAATGTCCTTCAAGAAGAAACTTTTGCATCAGAATTATTACAAAAATTCGTTCTTTTTCTACCTTCTTAGACTATCAATAAGTTATATTAGGCTCTATCATGTTGTATTTCCACGCTGCTATGTATAATACAATTAAGTATGTCAATGTGTATTGTAACAACCATAATTATACATGCCTGCACAGTTTGTAAATAGCGCGCGTGCCGATCACAGAGTCTATAAATCTGTGGACGGTTTGGCCCCAGCCGCCTGACACCGTCACGGTCGTATTCTAGTTTCTCCTTGCCCCCCTTGAGGGGTCGGGGAACAAATTAACTGTTTTAGTGCCACACAGCGCGATTACGTTGTTCGCGTATTGTGGTGAACAGTGTCGCGATGTTTGGTCATGATCGCCAATTCGCAACGCGTTCGCTTCCGAATGTATCTCGTCGCAAGTCTGCCAGAGTTTCCTCTCGTAGTTACTAATTTTCTTTCAAATAATCGTAAACAACCTGTGTAATTAGCAGTCTTTCTTTAACACATTGGGTCCCTAGGTTTATTTTTAATAATATTTCGACTAAAAAAAAAGAGCAGCGCGACCGTGTCGATCGGCATTATTCGCAAATAAATGAAGGAAGCGCTATCGCGCTTCATGGCACAATCCGACACGGATTTTTAAAAACCCCTGGCACTAAAACGGTTAATGAGTCCGTCTGTTCCTTGCCGCTTCGAATTAGGTGCTGTGGCGCATCCCACGTAAACGATAGGAATGCGGGTCTAATTTGTCGGGCGAAAAGCGCTCAATTCTCCCTATACGTATTTTTGATCTAAGCATATTATTCGTTGAACAGTCACATACACAAATTTGATCGCGTGAAAAAGACAATGAATAAGAGGTGCAAAGTCCACTGCAGTGGGCGCGGAGGGCAACCATACGCCTGCAAAATATTTCGTTCTGCCATTTATCCCCTGCGTAACTAACAAACTGTAAAATTGCTTATCACCATATAACTTCAGATTTGCGTTCACATCTTTCAACAAGTCAGATGGTATAATAAATACGGGCAAAAATACGTTGGAAGCAAGAATGGATTGCAATGTAGTTTATCAGATTATTTGTGGTAACTGTAACATGCTATATATTGGGCAAACGAGCAAAATGTTGGGAATTAGAGTAAAGGAGCATAAAAGAACGGTGTTCAATAAAAGTACCGATAAATTAGCGGTTATTGCTATACATAATGTAGATCACAAGCATGAGATAGATTCCAATAATGTAAAAATCCTAGACAGGGAAATAAGTTACAAAAAAGAAGGCTAATAAGTGAGATTTTCCACATAAAAGTCAGTAAGAATACTTTATGCAGACATTCTGGCATACAGACACACAGTTACTCAGCAATACATATAACTTATTATTTAATTTACTTAAAAAACAGGGTTACAACAGTGATAGTCGATAATTTGTATGTTTCTTCAATTCAAAACCTCTCGCCAAATATAATCAATCAAATAATAATGTGGTTAGCACTTTGGTTGCTCAGCCTATATGAATTTTACAGGATCGTAGTAACAATGTAAACACGCACGACGCACGGTCTCGTCCTTGTTGTTACGCTAATGGCTCAGAAAGTGATTCGAATCCAACTGACGTTCGATATTAACTCTGCCCTTATGCAAAATACACTTCACAAGGTAACTCGTCTTCATAAAGAACCCAAGGTT
>JBCFXI010001531.1:0-49297 GCA_038496175.1 Ampulex compressa | reverse complement strand
CCAGAGCTACGGTATACATATCACATAGAAAAACCAGAGGTGATGGGCGGGATTCGAACCCGGGTCTGCCGCGTGGCAGTCTGAGCCTCTATCCACTACACCACCGTAGCTCTATGTTAACAATTAAATTAGCGTCTATTTACTTACACTTATATACTTTTAGTTCAATAGACATGAAAATGGTTCACATCAGATTCGAAATGCTGTACTAACTCATAATTGTGTTTTTTATCCTCGTCCATTCTACCCAGGATCAACAGGTTGCTGGGTAAGAGCATATCTATATACGTGTATACACGGTGGAAGAGGATAGTTGGAAGCATTGTGCCTTAAGTTTGTTTTATGTGATTGTTGACACTGATAATTATATTCATCTGACCTAGGATGTACTGTTTCAAACATTTGAGTGTCAAATCACTCTTCTTGTGTCTAATGTCGAAAAGTGTGAGCGTATCAGACTCTAAGGTCGATAATAACTGCACTCTTGGATTTACAGTTACCGTTTGATCATAGAGAAAATAACATCAAATAACAAAAACATAAAGAAAATTGTAGTACATATGTAGAATTATACATTTTGCTCATGAATCTGGAGATCCTACCACTTTGTAACCTGTGACGTTCAACAGCCTAAATGTAGAAACTCGATGAAGATCAAAGGTGGAAATAAGCGTGTCTACTGATAGACCAGCTCAGCCCCTGTATTGTCACGGGGTATCACTTACGTATGGTGAACAATATTTTCAGCGCAGCATGCATATTTGTGGAAACAACGACGCACGCTACCAGTCGCGCAACAAGGAGAATAAATAAAATCACTGACAATTAAGATATAGCGAGTGATGCATTGTATGTCTAAGCATTGGCATAGTAATCACTTTTCTTACTTCTCAGAATACATGCTATGTTAATTTGAAAAGCTCACTGCTATGTTAGAATGCGCCAATATAGCCAAATTGTACTCTTTCTAGTGCTGTGCCCTGTTGACTGCAAACATGTTTAACGCGGACTACACACAGATATTTAATGCTTTTTTATAGCAATGTGTATTTGCAACTACATTGAAATCAAATCAGTTATGTATTAAAATAACCGTGCAATGTATTCAAAATTATATCATGTTTGAGATTATTTTTATTAAAACACTTATATCAACATGTTATAAACTATTTCGCAAAAAAATGGTGTAAAATAAAGCCTAACTTTCATCTTTGTTATATCATCTTGTATCACCGTTTGTAATTTTCCCCGTTGCTTCGATTTACGTTTCATAGTTCTCTTTCATTCATTGCCCTCATTTTTGATAGTTGAACCACAAAAGCGGACTAACATCTATTCTACCGAAACCACCCCAAATTGCTTTCAATCAACAAATAAGGAACAATCAAATGATTTTACTGCATCTTGCGTTTTGTCGTTATTACAAGATATCAGATAGTATCATTTAATACCAAACTAACAAATATTTTGAACTTTACGAAAAATTTTGATAGAATGGACAATTGTATAAGATATTAGAACGACTCGAATAGTGTGTAAAAAAATATTGTTAATGTTCCGACAACACGATGCAACAGAAGCACCATGTTCCCCTCTCTGTTATCATCTGTCAGAGTTTTAGTCTTAACCTTTAATATTATGCCAGTGAATGTTTGCAATACAATTTGATAATAATTTTTTTTAACTGATTTATTTTAATGAACAACATATTCATAGCATTACATAGATGCATCATATCACTACCTACTAAAGAGTCAACAATGAATGCCAACCTAATTCAGTATCCACAATACAATTTCAGTTAATTTCCAATAATGTTATAAATTAATTTTATCCTAGTATTTTTGTAAAGCCAACAATGTTTTTTGTCTCTCAAACTAATTTATTTTAATCACACGTTACTAAAAACTAAGTAAAATAATGTTTAATTTCTAAATTTAATAAATCATAAAATAAAGAGGTAAAAATAGGACTACAGTAATACTATGTTGAGCCGTACTCGACTTGCGACCGCAAAGGGTTAATTGTAGTTAAATACTGCTTATGGTATGCGCACTGGAATTAATTTTATTTGAATACTCTTTAAGGCATGCGCAATGGAAAAAAGCATTATTCGGTTACTATTTCCTGTGCAATCCTTGACTTTTTTTTTCCATTCTGTATAAAAGCATAACTTACCTCGACATCTGGCCCGGATGGGACTCCGTGTTCGGAATCGCTATCCTCCTTCTCATCCTCGAGTGCGATTAGGTGTTCCTCCTGCGTTTGTGGCATAAGCTGAAGCTCCTCACGACTTTTGAATTCCAATCGAGTTATGTACATTGGGCAGACAAGGCCTAGGACTACCTGAAGATATAGTTGCAACATTCTTAATATATCATTCTTATTAAATAGCGGAAAATTAAGTATGAAGATCGAAGTATAGAACAAATTAGACATGTACTTTCGATATTTAGTCATTATCTTCGGCTTAGGTTTAACTTCTATCTTTAAATACAAGGGTATTTCGAAATAAATATTATATTTATATAAAAGCTTTGTATTTAAATATAAATGTTGGGATCGGGGTTTGAGTGTGGATTAAATGTTTCAAATTTCTAAAGATGTTATACTTTATTCTACACGATCCGACTCTCAAGGTGCCCTCTTCTGTAATGCCGCCTTCGTCCTTTTTCACGTTGTATTGCACTTCGCATCCACTTATTTATGCACACTACACGCATGTCGATAAGATTTTAGGGATTAAGGCACGGACGTGTTGCGACGAACCGAGACGTGACGCGCTTAAGAATCCTACACTCGGCCGTCCTCGGATATTTTCAAAATCCTCTTCTTCGCCCCCAGAGTTTTTATCTGCGTCAATCCATGGTTTCATATCATCATTCTTTTCGATCCTTATTGTGTCCACGTCGATTGTCTTGTTGAACTTTGAGAATAGTCTGATATCGCATGTCGTTTCGGCCGTTCTAAAACATATCAATCCATTCCTTTTCGATTTTACTACGTATCTTGAGATTATCCTTCAGCAGCATATGTGTTGCGAATAAAAGTTCGAAAGGCGATCTTCCAATATTTCTGTGTAGCTTAAAATTTCTGCGCTACATTTAGATGCTCGTGCCATTGGTTTAATTTTGGCGTAGAGAGTTTTGTTAAAAGCAGAATAAGCGTTTAGTTCACGCTTTCCACTTGCTCATTGGCTTGAGATACGCCCGTTGTGATGAGGTGATACTGTATAGCCTCCATTTTGCAGTAGTGCTCAAAGTCACGGGATGTGAAAACTGTTCAGATACGATCTACCTCGGGTTTCCAAATATAGCAGATTGCCTTTATAGCCGATCAAGGATCTCTGCAGTATTGGTAGTCTTTGTCGCATACAACCACATAAACTTACAAAATGCGTTAACCACTACAAAAATGTGCTTGTACTGTTTGCGCATTAATAGAAGGACCCTAAGTGGTCAATATGATAAACATCGAGAGGGACCTCTTTCTGCTTGATGGTGGGTAGCAGGCCTTCTTACTTTGTTGCTTTTCAGCCAAAATACATGGGATGTAATTACGAACGATCCTGTCGAGTTTAGATTTGAAATCCTGGAAACAATAATCTTTTCTTAGGAACGTTTCCGTTTTACACTTGTAAAATGCCCGTTCTCATGTATCTGCCGGATGATCTGCGACTGCATTGATAGCGGGATGACCCATCGCACACCGTTTTCTAATTTTTTAAATAAAAATCCATTTTTTACGACATAACCGTCAATCTGCTTTTTATCGACAACCTCAAAAATGGTCTTTAACTTGCTATTGCTATGCTAGGTTCTACGCAGCTGCACTGTCATACTCGCCTCGTATTCATTCACTAACGGACACGATAGGAGTGGATTACGACTCAGTGCGTCAACATGAGTCATACTCCTATCTTGACAGTGTTCGACGATGTAATCAAACTCCTTAACCCATTGATTGCCAACTACGAGATATCTCGTAGTAAGCGTCTGTACCAAAAGTCCCAGATACGAAATATCTTGTAGTGTGAGCTGCAAGTTTAGATTGGCTATAAAATTGTGGCACCTAGGGCAAGACGCACTAAATTTACGTGGCAGTCAATGGGTTAACTACTGCGTTCTCATACACGTGTTATGTCGCAACGATGAAACTGTTCCAAAAAGCTCTCAGACGTCTTATCACGCGACGCGTTCGTGCAACGTCACGGACGATATATCTCGCGTGCCTCATTACTACATTAAGAGCTTAAATTAACACATTGCATGTGGGCAACGTACTTTTACGTTTTTCGCAGTCTGTTACTGAAGCGCGGGTCACAGAAAAATACGTATGTAGTAGATTTGCGCTAGAGGGCGAGTATCGTATAAATACCATGGACGTTGCATGTATGGGGTTTGTGTTGCTAGGCAATGCTTCGTATTGTTTCTTCCCAGAAATTTCGTTGAGAAAAACGAGATAATTTTCGATTTATTGCGATTTTACCGGATGATTAAAGTCCCGCGAGATTCACGAAACGTTGACTTCATTTATTATTTCGCGCGTGCAGTTTATCTGGAATACATCCGGTCTATCATCGTTAACTACGCTATCTCTGCTCGGTTTGTTAATCGAGATACTGGCTTCTTTAATTAGGATTTCCACGTCATTTAGAAAATCTGCACCAAACGGCAGTTCCTGTTATACCAGTGTATCAGAGACTACATGTACCTTCATTTCATATTCAGCGCCGTCTATTACCACGGCCGTGCACATTTCACCTAGGGTTTTATTATCGCTCGATCCGACGCCATGAAAATATAGTTCGGCTCCCTACAAAGGTGGGGTTCCGATTTTAATGTATGTGTCTGTTCGTATCAGGCATGAATTGCTACCCGTGTCCATCAAAGCGATTACACAGTGATCACCGATCTTAATGTCCTTATAATACTTGCCGGTCGCATTTCTACAAACCGCACTACTCCTAACCACATCGCTGCTCTGCTTCTTCGGGAACCTTGGTGCAATATGACCTTACACGCTACACTAAAAACACTTTACACTGTCGACCTTCAATGAAAAATTTACACTAATATGATTCTCCTTGCCGCAGTTGTAGCTTCGTTTCGTGGCTCGACTTGCCTCCGCGCTTCTTCTGGTTCCTCTATTTCACTGGTCAAATCTGCTTCTGATCCTCTTATAAAGGGCGAGATTTGGCTGTGTCTTTGATTTCAGTGTGGCACATTCGAACGCCTCCAAGAAATTTCCCACTTCTCTAAATCGATATATCCATCCATCCACAATATAGTCAAAAATTTAGGTATACCATCCACAATATAGTCAAAAATTTCGTTATCGCAAATCGGCACTTGATGTGCCAAAGCGATCTTGTCATGTACATATTCACCTTTTTCCTTTTCTATATTAGTTCTTCGAATATGGAATTTTCTGAATTAATTCTGCCTTCGATGCAGTGATGGCTACATTTCTTGATATTAAAACATTCTTCAAGGCAGATACCCTGAAGTCATCTGCTGTTCTCGTCACTGTACTTATCATTATAAGAAACAAACAAAAACTCACGTCAACAGTGTGCAGATCATACAAGTCATTCTCACGAACTCTCCGCGTTTGTCTCGCGTCGATAACCCATATTAGTCTTACGCCAAAAGTGTCCCGGTCACACAGTAAATCACTCTCGCGCACTTAGACGACTTTTATTCTTCGGTTATCAGTTCCACGCCAGTGCATCACTTGTCGTTTCCTACAATCAATTGTATAATAATCTACTCAATGACCCCCAAATCTAATTATATTCTTGACATAACCCCCAATTGTAAAAATTAGGGTTTGAGGGTGGATTAAATATTTCAAATTACTAAGAATGCTATACTTTATTCTACACGATCCGACTCTCAAGGTGCGCTCTTTTCTACTGCTTCCTTCGACCTTTCTTACGCATTTCGGCTATGCTGATACACGCATCCGTTCTCATTTGCGCATCCACTTGTCTATTCACACTACACGGCTGCCGATAAGAGTTCAGGCACTAAAGGTGGGCTTTCCTAGCGATTGGTTTTTTGAGCAGCAGGAACCAAATTTGCTTGAAAACGATGGCAGGAGCGTGATAGAAAGTATATATTTTGCACTCCTGCCAAAGTTTTTAGGTAAATTGAGTTCCTGCTGCGCAAAAAATTGATCGTTAGCAAAACCCATCTTAAGACTCAAACGCGTTGCGATAAACCAAAACGCGATGCCCTTAGGAATCTTACATAAGTATTGTATCTTGATGAAAATAATATATTTAAATGTAACTGATGGATACAGATGTAAATATTGTATATAAATACAGCAATTGAAATTTAATATAAATAGTATATATAAATTAAAACTTTGGGATAAAAATTATATCCTGCAAATTGAGTCCAGAACTAGTGATAAAAAAATAAGGATTACCTTTAAATTAGTGTTCTTTCGTGTTCGAAGTCCACCCATCCAAAGGTCAGCTAAAATGATTTGGCTGCAAGGATGAGCCAATAATGGACGATGATTTGCCGTAACCGCGAGAGATAAGCACGTCTGCCCCGACCAATTTTGAAGCTCTGATGTCAACAGCTGCTGCGTCTGATCATCATCTTGTCGATAACAATAATCGAGCAGCTCGAGTGCTTTCAACAAAGCAACATAAATATTTATTTTTTTAGCTAGTCTGCAAAGATGCAGTCTAAAACTCTTATTCCGCTTCTAACATTTTTTTCTATCTTTATCATTCTACCTATAACAATAATCTAGCACAATAAATAAATATTCATTCTTTCATTAACCGATCAGAAGAGATTTAATTCAAAACAAAAAAAATGTCTGTTTGCAAAATAACGCTTTTTTATTACTTAAGTCTTTACACTCGAAGGCAAGCTTCACTCGAACCAGCATTTGCAGATGATTTCCCACTTTTTTTGTGAATCTCTTACAGCTAACTTGAAATTATTTCCGATAAAATTTAACGTTTCAAACATAAACATCGTTACCGCTCTAATTATTACATAAAACCGAGTGGTTAGTGAGAGGCACCTTTCGAGCTGTCGCATGAAATCATATGGTAATTCAGAGGTACTTCTTAAGTGTAAAGAGTTAAGTCTTTATGATAAAGTAACTTTCAAGAGAAATTCTTAGGAGAAGAAAAACATTTGTAAAAAACCTTTTTTTTAAGAAAAAGTGACATTTTGGAAAAAAAATGTAAATAAAATTGTGTCTAAGTAATCCTTTATATCAGTATATCAGTGCATAGATCTCAACCACATATTTCGCATTAGTCAAGGCTTGTTTCTATACCATATGATCAAATACCTACCTATATTCTCGAACTCCTTTCCATAACTCCGTAGTTCATCATACACCTCAGTTTCAAGGTCGTCTTCCGCAGCCTCATGGGCCATAGCCTTGTACAGTTTGAGAGCAACTAATGCCTTGGCTAAAGCTTCCTCTCCATGCTGCCACATAAGCAGCGCCATTTGTTGCCTCTTAGTAAGCACCGCCCATATCAGAAGTTCGTTAAACGGATAGTCGAAGAGAGGCGTATCCCTATTGGCCGGTAATGTCTCGGCCAATAGACTCATGGTAAGGCTGTCCGGCTTGCCCATTGGGCTGGGATAGTAACGTGTTGCGCAGCTGTTTCGATGCATGTGTTGCTGATGACCTCCCGATCGTTTCATCACTTTAGTATAAATAACGCGGAAACGCCGACGCGTATACTGTGCTCGATAAGCTCCACCCATTAGCTTGTTTATCACCAAGCCGATATCGTGGAGAGTGTACATGTAGCCACGTGGGATGTTTGGGCGGACGTCCCGAAGGATGTAACCCAATGTGTTGGATGGACCTTCTTTCTAGATATGTGTATGTATGTATATATGTACACGCTGAGAATCAATGAATCTTTTTTTTTATATTCATTTTTTCGGCACTGACTGCTAAGGTTATTTGGCCTAGGACTTACTGTTTAAGGTGGGTTTCGAATCACCAAAGCTACGGTATATATATCACATAGAAAAACCAGAGGTGATGGGCGGGATTTGAACCCAGATCATTTATGGGCCCCTTAAGGAGACAGGGAACACTTGGAATATGATTGTGGCGGTGTCAGGTGGCTGAAACCGACTAGCTCTGATTTATTAATCCTATGATCGCTATGCGCGTGTTTTGCAAACTGCGCATAAATATATAATCATGGTAACAATAATACCCATTGACATATTCAATTGTATTATTCACAGAAACGTGCGAACCCAATATTATAACATCTAACACAACTTTTTGTCAATACAAATAGGTCAAATAAGAATGCATTATCTTTTAAAATTAGAAAAATGTTCTTTAAGAAGAAACTTTTGTATGAATGTTAATTAATTGATTGGAACGATTGAAGCAGGTAGTTGCGCGACACAGACAATGGATCAAATATTTCCTTCTTTTCAGAATTATAATTCACTTTTTTAGAGCTGTGAAATTGTTCCTTTCTCCACTATGGCATGATTCTTGTCAAAACCACAATTTATTTTACATTGGGACAATCGGTTAAGTAATTAATGGCAGGAAATCGTTATACAAATAAATCTTATATAATATTATACATAAGCTTCTTTTTCATTACATGTGGGAAATGTATTTTTTTCCGACAATCGCGCATTTTAATGGTCTTATCAGGTATTTTAATTATCACACTTAATAATTCTATATATTCCATCTGGTTTGTTGGAGTTAGAATTTTTCTGTCAACAGGACGACGTTGTGCGTGAAATAGTTAATCATTTTTAGCTACTAATGCGAGGTTCAGAAAAATAATTAAAATTAAATTTTAGAAATTAATGGAATTAAAACGAGAAATATAAAGTGATGAATTAAGATATAAACGGAAAAAAGGCATTAAAAAAGTGAACACTGAGGTAACTGGTATTACTTAAGAGTGGGGTTTAGAAGTGCCAAAGTGTACATAACGTACTTTTACGGTGTCTGCAGTCTGTCACCGAGGCGTGGGTCATGCAAAAATACGTATTTACTAGATTTATGTTGCAGAACGGGTATGGCATAAATATAGGATGGACCATCTACTGGTTTGTTTTTAAATTATAGAATATGGCAACACTGGTGTGACCGATTTGCTTGAAATTTGAACAGCTGGTCAGTCTGATATTCCGCGGCACAGAGACTCTAACCTATACAATAAAAAAAAATTTTGTTGTAAATTTTGATGTAGACTCATTTTATAGCGTTTTTAAAAACAAACTTTTGAATGGCCCAGCCTTCATACGATGGGCATTGTAAGTATACATGGTGTTTATGATGCTAGACAACAGTTTACATTATTTCTTTCTAGAAGTGTAGTTTGTCGAATTACTTGGATTAATAGCTTTAGAACATACAAGTCGTTAGTTGTAGAATAAAAAAAGAGTCTCGTTGAGAAAAACGAAATAGTTCCATTTATTGTAATTTTATTGAATGACCATACTAGTGCAAAATTCACGGAAAAATGCCCGTTACGCGCGTAAATCCACGGTGAAATTACTCTTATGCAATGTGTTACAAAAAACTTTTTTAATTTTGAAAGATAATCCATTCTTTTCTCACATCCTTATACTGGCAATAAGTTATGTTAAATTCTATAATGTTGGGTTCGTACGTTTTTATAAATAATATAATAAAATATGTGTATGATTGTGACTGTAATTCTGAATCTATGCACAGTTTGTAAATCGCACGCCCGACGATCATAGGGTCGATAAATTAGGACTAGTTAGTACCTGCCGCGATGAGGCTGCCGCGGTCATATTCCAGGTTTTCCTTGCCTCCCTTGCGAGGGTAACGGAACAATTCGTTGATTCGCTGTGTATATATAAACTAATCACGCACACGCAAGCACGTACGCTCACACACTCACTCACTCACATTATTGTTAGAAATCTAGTCAAAAGAAAACGAAGAACATAGAATAAATTTAACTCACGGTATTGTAGAGCTCCTCGAGACGAGGTATAGAAAGGAACTTCCGCATCGAGACGCCATTTTCCAAGAGCAGCTTAACGAAGTCTATCCTATCATGCTGCAATGCTTGCATCATCGCCTGTTCGAGGGCACCTGGTGGCCATTTTTGGCCGTAGACGAATATCTCACTTCTGGCAATATCTACCCTGTTCCATATCAGGGACAAAGAGAGTTGCTCAGCAGGTGATAATTGCTTCGACTTGAATAACGCCGTAAGAATCGTCTGATCCAGCTCTTGAGGACGATCCTGCGTTATTCTGAACACGGTAATCTGAAAACGTATATATACAAATACATACGTGAATACGCACATAGGGTGACAAAGATAATTTTCCATACGTGTGAACTTACCAAATGTTTTTTACGCGTACACTGCAAAAGTTCAGAATAAAGTTGATTAGCCTGTTCGGCGGAAACTTTGAAGGTGCGCTTTATTGTATCTAAAAGGTGTTCCCTCATACTTTCTAATGGTCCCTCGTTTTCGGCAGACTCCCCATCAGTCTCGGACGCATATCTGGCAAATACTGTTGCTATTAATCCTCATTTTTTATAGTAATATTCTTAAGTAAATACTGTCCGCTCTGTAGATGTCTCTTATGTTAATAATATAACTTTTCCAAAAAACAAATAAAAAAATTATTACTATTACTATTAAATTGAAATGTTAGTTATAGCATGGTCAGACAAAAGCAAATTAAACTATGTACAATCATTACATAAGAAAAACAATTTTTATACAATGCAAGTAAAGAAAAATAGATGGACAATCTTGGAAAACATAAGAAAATCATGGTTACTTGTGCATGAAAGCGATGAGATCTGCGGCGCGTCCAGAGCCGTCGCAGACGACAACAGGTACAGGAGGAACGTCAGTGACATATTCTAGCACCGAACGTATCGTATTTGTCCCACCCTCGATCACTAATGCTACTACGGGTATGCTACTGTGCGTATCTGTAACATACAAAATAGGGGCCCTTAAGACTTTTTCTAATCATTTCTTTTTTCTCCTGTTAACCATTAACTATTCGACGATTTCTAATGGATTTGAGAAATAAGTCTGTTTATAAAATTAACACTTTGCTATCCAAGTCACATATACATAACACATTCTAAAATTTATTTATTACTTACTTTTGTTATATTTTAAACGTAGATCAGTAAAGATCTACAATATATTTTGCAAAGATACGAAAAACATATCATGGTGCGTGATAGATTTTTCGTATGCTGTAAACGTACGTATATATGTAAAACCCTACGCTATACAAAGGAATAGATACTATAGTTGTGTTTTGCGAAAGACTTGTTAACCCCTTTGCGACAAAATTCTGGAATATCACATATCACCTAAAGAGACTTTACTCTTCTAGTCGTAAAACAAAATATTCCCGATAATATGTTTTTACTATTCGTGTTATAAGGCAAAATATTCCTCACAAAGCAATGTTATTACTTTCGATAAAAAAATTAGATTATTTGCAAGGAAGTAAATTTTATCCCAAATACTTGTAAGACAGCCTATTTTCAAAAATTTCTTTTTTTACTCTTCTAACTACACGTTGTCATATATTCCATTAATAAATTAGATCTCACTGATCAAAATGCATATCTCTCGAGAAAAAACACGTTATCCATTCTGAATGTGAGCTGAGGTATTTTCAATAGAACACACTTAATTTTTCTTAAGATAAATTAAAAAAGGTTAATCAAGTTCATTAAGCGATTTTCAGTAAGAGTTTGTTTTACGACGCAACAGAAATTGAACGTGATAACACTTACAGGGCTGCAACTTCAAATTCGATATATACTTCTCCAGCTTCCGGCGTAGAACTATCTCGGCTCCATATCGACCTCCTGTTCCGTTGTCCACCAACAGAAAATAAGCATGACGATTGTTCAGTACTGCATACTTGGACCTGTGAAAAAAAATGAAAATTATAGCAATAAATAGCAATAAAGGCGAAAATACTCTTTCGTATTAATTCGTAAGTTAAACATGAATTTGAAATTATATGTTTCACACATGTGAAACTATAATTGATTAATTTATACTGTGAACACATAAGTATGAAATTATAATTGATTAAATTATAACTCTACTTTAATGTAATTTCATAGTAAAAAGAGCCTCCACAAATTGCAGTGTTACTTTGTTTACGCGTCAACATTATCAAGAAGAGATACAGAGCCGTGAAATTCTCAACCGTAGCTAAAAGATAAAAACGGTTAAAAGTAAAATGACAAATAAGAGAGTAACACACGCAATGGAAAAAAGAATATAGATAGGTAAAAAGTAGAAAACAGCGCGCTCAAAAGTGTAAAATAAGGTAATTATGTAATATACAGGTATGAACGACTTGTAGGAGAAACAACAAAGCTCCTGTATCACGCAAGTGTAGGAATATAATTTATTATTATAAATATTATTAAATTAGTATTTGCACAAGTTATATACACGTATTTAACTATAGACACATACATCCCGGGTCGTCCGCATCAATTATTGCAAGTCGTTTTCGCAGAATCAGCACATTTTTTTAAAAATGATACAGGTATGTGTACGTGTGCTGATGCTGAATTTTTATAGCCCCTTTCGGTAATACCAATCAACGCAGGCTTAACATATATAAAATGGTAGCGGAGGAAGACTCCTATTTTTTTTTCAATTTGTAATGTTAACGGCCTAAATGTGGCAAATCAAGAAGCCTCAAAATTAAGGATAGGGGTATCCAGCAAAAAACCCTCATTTTCCATGTGCCGTCGCATTGATTTACTTAACTGCTTTCAGCGGTACAAACCGCGTTGTAGGTCCATTCCTTCAACTTTTTTTCTATTACTGTTTAAACCTTTATATTAAGTATACAACATTTAGTAAAGAGCGAGTGATAATTTACCGCCCACACCGATCCACCCTTAAGCTGTGACCAGCCGACATGATCGCGTTATAGAGACACGAAGCAAAACGGGGTGATGAAACAACAATGTCTAAATCTCAGCGGCGAAGTGATATCAATAGTAAGATAACGCGAGTGGCTATGCGCATACACAAGACCCATTCATTTGTTTTGTGACCTCTAAAGGGAGGCGAGGAGAAGTTGGGTTATGACTGTGGAGGTGCCAAGCGGTAGGGATCGGCTGAACCTGATTTATCGACTCGACGATCGACATGCGCGCAACTTACAAACTGCGCAGAAACTTATAATCATGTCATACATATTGATATACGTTGTTGCATCGTTTATAGAAACTGGCGAATATAATATTACAGAACATAATACAAGTTATTTCCAGTATAAGGAGATGGAAAAGAAGGGTGTTGACTTTAAAAATTAAAGAAACGTCGAATCTAAACCGATGCAGTATGAATTTCAATCCAATTCAACCTAATATTATACAAATTCAATCCGTCTTATTAATTTAGCACGAGGCAATCAAGAGATAAAATATATTGGATGTTGCTTGTTGAGAATACGATATCGTTTATTCGGAATACAAATGCGTTGTCGAATGTCACGTAGCAGATTTAAATGTCAAGTGTAGAAAATTTTCCATGACTAACTCGCCGTCATGTCGCGAAGGATGTGAGTAGAGAAATTCGAAATTGTGGGGTGGTCGTTCGAACTCGACTAAAAATTCGGAGAAAGGACAGCCCGTCCGATCAAAATGTTTTCTATAAAAAAGAATGTGCAAGTTCTTGAGACACGTTTAACGTCACATTGCGGAATCCAGCTTTTGATTAATTTAGATTGGGGCAATCTATTATGATGCAGGAACTGTGCGTTAACATATGTCTGTTGAGAAAACTTGTATATAATTTACCACATGGATTATAATTTAAATTTAGATGCAATTTATTGTTAATGATTAAACCATCTTCGAATATATAATTCTCCTATGTATGCATATTTTGCGCTTCATTTTTTAAAGGAAAAAAAATTTGATATTGTGGTTTCTGAATGAGATTAGGCACACATTTATATGTTTTGGCAAATGAAATATTTTCTGAATTTTCAAGAATGTAGTGACCCGTTTAGCTGTGACCGTATTTGAAAATTAGCCACATCTTAGTTTGTAACTGAAGGTGTCGCCTGGTTGGTGTAAAGGGTCAGGTTAGGTATAATTTTATACGCATCTGTCAAATTAATTTTTGTCTAATTCCAAAAGAAGTAAAACCGTCTAATTACTTTAGATCGAAAAAAATTGATTAATCTAGAAAAAGTATCAAAAAAACAAAAAAAAATATTGATATAAATGTAAGAAAACTGGCATCTTTTTTCCAGGAAAAATGGAAACCATAACGCATATTATTGATATTGAGGGGTTTGTTATGGATAGCCAGACACTATATAAGGATTTAGTAATAATGAAGTGCGCGTCGCGGAAAATATATTCTCACAATTTCATATTAGGTTACATCATGGAAGATTTATCGATGAAAGACCGCAAAACAAATACATACATTTACAACAATATGTTGTATATTTACAACCTGTATACCATTCATGGTTTCAGAATCGGGGAAATATTGTCAACATCAAATATATAGAGTTATCCTGGATAACATTTCCGAAGTGCCAACCCTGTAGTGGCGTATAAAAAGGAGCACATCGAACGAGATCTGTTGGAGGAAATTAGCATTAAAAATGTAAATTTTGAAAAATTTAGATGTCCAAAATTCTTAAAATTAATGGCACCCATGAAAATAGAGAATACAAATTGCACTCTACATTGTTCACAATTCAACAGGAAGCAAATTAGAAAGCAAGTATATGTACATGTGTGGTGAAAAAGTAAAAAAAACATCCTTTAACAAATTTTATACACTTTATTTCTCCTTCCTTCTCATAGCTATTTAGAATTCAAGGAGAGTAAACAAAATGAAATAGGTATTTCTTTCTTTTTTTTTTCTTTTTTTTTATTCATATGCATTATATTCCTACACACGAATCCTTCCTATCCCAGAAAAGATTTCTTGTGCAACTAGAGGAACGAGGGAGAGGGTCATCATGCGACTGATGAACATATCACGAATTATAATTATTATTGGCTAATCAAACGAGAAAAGACAATTTTGCAGTTTTACAGAATCTTAATGGATCAACGTCGTATTATGATAAATAAAAGGATTATTATGTTTTTTCCACAAATAATAATGTGTGTAAGGATTTCCCAAGAAGGATTCCCTATCCCAAGAAGGATTTTCTATAAGACTAGAGAGAGGTAGGGGGTCTTCATACGACTATTATTATAAAAAATATGCGTGAGGCTCTTGCGCGTTAGAAGTGCAACTTCTTAGGTTCTAGCATTAGTTCATGAGTTTATTATTTCAAGATTAGGAAATGGAATTTAAGTCAGGAAAATCACGCCTTTATTTTGGTGGTTTATGTGATTTTTCTCATCCTCTCAAGGTTCGCACTCTTTCTATACTGGTCTTTTTCCCCATCTCGCTTATCGCACAATGCAAAATATTAAGTAGCAACTAAAAATGAAAAATAAACAAAATAAATAAAAAATATTAAAATATGTTTAACCGATAACTGTATAATGTGCAAGCATTTGCTGATTCTCTAAAGCACGTATTAATACTATACACGCAGTGTATGCCCGTAAGCGCATCTATCAAGTGTACTAGTATGAAGTGAGCGTCTTTTTGTGAAAACGAAACACCAATTTTGAATGGAAAAGTAAAAAAATTATATTCAAAGTATTGACCATTGCTTTCTACACATTTTTACCACCTTTCTGGCAATTTGTGGATACTACGCCAATAGAAGTGTTCCTCTTTTGAAGCAAACCAATCAGACACCCAATTTTCTACTTCTTTGTAGGAATCGAAGTGCTGCTTAGCCAATGCGTGTCCCATCGATGAAAACAAATGGTAGTCGGAAGGGGCCAAGTCTGGTGAATACGGCGGGTGGGGTAGCAGCTCCCAGCCAAGTGCTTTGATTGCATCCTGAACCGGTTTGCTTTGTGTGCAGGTGCATTGTCGTGTAACAAAATTACTTTGTCGTGTCTTCTGCCCCATTCTGGTCGTTTTTCAATCAATGCATGATTCAAATTGATCATTTGTTATTCCACGTTCTTCATTTCTGACATCAAAATCATTATCTCTGAACCGTTGAAACCATCTTTTGCATGTTGCTTCTCATACAGCATGATCACCATATGCCTCGATAAGCATTCGATGCGACTCTGCAGCACTTTTCTTCAAATGAAAACAAAAAATTAAAGCTTTCCGCAAATCCTCACTTTCTGGTAAAAAGTTCGACATTTTTAACACGATGAAAAAATATGATGTTGTTTGTTCAATGACTTACTGTATATTAACCCTTTGCACTCGAGAGGTAACTCTCACTCACCATGTGGTGTGATACCGCTACTCGAGAGGTGACTCCCGCTCACCACTTGGTTTACTGCGGTAACTCGATACGCGGGACTAACTATTTACGTTTAGTTTCTTCGACGCGGGTTTCTACGCTCTTTGTCTACAGTCTTATGAAGTGTAAAAGGATACCCATTCAAATGGAGATAAGATTTTCTTATCTGAGACTAGTCCGCAACCACGAACCGGACTGCATTTTCGGCATTAGTTCGAACCTGACAGTCGTGGCAGAGAGACTACTGAAGTTAAAGTTTTTGATCCCTAAAAACATGGAACGTAATCCTGAATTAAGTTCAAGTGAAGATGAATTCGATTTCACGATGCTTAACGAGAAAATTACGCTTCAACGTACTGTTTCCTAAGAAAATCACTTAAATGATGGCGTAAACTGTTTTTTGGGGGTTTAGAGATTTGTTTAATAAATTCATATATTTTATATACAACCACTAAAAAACAGAAAAGCGAACGGCCGCTTAATCACACGATATTTGAAGACATTAGTCAAGCAATTGACTGGAGATTTCCACCAGCCGCACGACCGAGCCTCGACTTCAACCGCCGAATCCCAAAACATCCGCCTAAATGGAAAGCTGCATAGCATTCTAACAGGAGTTAGAAAGGATTGCAAAGTCTGCTCCCGAAGAAATAAGCCCGGCAAAAGACACCAAACAACGTATTATTGTGACACATGTCCTGACAAGCCGGGCATGCATCTCGGCAGTTGTAATCTCAAATACCATACAATGCAAAATTACAAAGAGTAACGTTTGAGAAATTATCATCTTAAATATATAAAAATACATTTAATATTAAATATAAAAGTTTTATGTGTTACTTTATGTGTGTAATCATTTTAAGTTAGAGATCCCCGAGTCGACGTCGAGCCACATATATTGTAAAATATCCTTTCTCTGTATAAATCCCCCCAATTATCTACGTATTTATTTATTCTATATTTATTCATTTATTTGTTTAGTATTTATTTATCTCGTATTAATTCGTATACCCTATTGTTAATCGTACGGGTAACAATATACATACAAAATAAAGAAAATTTGTTACGACGGGTAAAAAAATTCACCAAATACGCTACGAAACGCTTCGAGTTGCTGGTGCGCCGCGCGAAAAAGGTCCTGAGTGCAAAGGGTTAAATATGTTTGCCAAATATACCAACCGAACAAAAAAAAAATTAAGGCTCGTTCACAACGAATGTTCCCTATCGACGCATTTGTATCTTAACGCTCACTTCATACCGGTACACCTGATATGATGTATGCAACGGAGAGAGTAAAAATAATTCTGCCTCTCTTTCTTTTTAAGTGTCGGTAGGAGTCAGAGAAGGAGAAGTGTTTCAATTCTTGTCTCAATCAGGCCAACAACCGTGGCAAGAGAAAATACTACGTATAGACATAGTACGCGCTGCATATTCGTATAGAGTGGGTATGACGTATTGATAGGGAGAGTGGAAACGATTCACCCATTCTTTCTTTTAACTGTTCGTTGAAGTTAGACAAGGGGAAATGTTTCACTTTTCGTCTGATCCAGACCAGTTTGCTTTACCGCGCTTAATAAAGTTTAACTTTAACAAACAAAACAGGAAATGAGCAAAAGGAAATAATAAAATTACATCATAACGGATACGATATTCTCATTGGCCAACTTATTATAATGAATAAGATTATTGTTTTTCTTTTAATCAGAAAGCATATGTACAAATTATTTTTTCTTGTTCTCACAATTCTTAATACTCATTTCTTACCCAACGAAGATTTTCTGTGACGTTAGAGGGGCGGAGAAGATGGGACGCTCCCCATATATTGCATTATTGTACGCATATGGTAATTTCTGCACGACGATGATAAGTGGAGTAATAATTTATGTTCTCTCCGTTTTTTTTGATAAAGCATCAAACTTATTTATCGACGTATTGTAAATTATTGACGACATTGCGAATAGTAATACCCGTCTAAGGGTCATTGTTCGATAAAAAAAAAGATGTTGGGAGTCTTCATACATTATTCCTGTATGAGAGACATCTAATTCCTGAACGATGGTAATAAGTGAGATAGCATTTTTTTTATTCATTTTGTTTATTTAACAAAGTGTACAAATTTACGAATTGCAAATCATTGAGCAAATTACGAAAAAATCAATATCGAAGGCCATCACGTCCATCAAGAAAGAGGATGGTCGCGCTAACCATTTCATATTCAGTACTTAACCTACTCGACCCAGCCACGCTGATCCACGACAACGATGACATTGGCGATTGCCAAGTATCAACTACAGAAACAATCGGGAAAGAGATCACATGGGGTGAACGGGGAGGAACTGATCGACAGCAGGTAGTCGGCCATATTAAAAGCAGATGCATCGGCAGGGGATGGTCAACTATATAGATTGAGACGCAAACCATACATATAAAGCACACGTTGTACCGTTCAGGTTATATCAAATTTTCAAAAGGATCTCGACTGAACGTACGACCCAGCAGAGATGAATTTCAAGAGTCCATTGACAAGCCTCGCGAAGAATGCGAGCTCGTCACTTTAGTAACAACAATCGAAACATTTAGAGCAATGAATCAGAACCATAATAGATTGGCAAGCGAGCGAGCAAACGAAAGGCTTTCGTACACAGAGAAGTGACAAGTATCCTCTACGACTGATAGAAGCCTGTCTTCGTTGTAGCCTGCGAACGTAAGTGCTCATATTTTGGGAGCTCCAAATTTATAAGATTTGTAGCATCATTCGGTACCTAATTTCAGCTTCGCGGCCGAAGACTGCCCCGAGTCACCTTTCTTTCATTTTATTGTGTTTTTCTTTTCTTTTACATATTGTTGCGCCGGGCGCCCGTGGTCGGAGGGCCTGCTCCTGCTGCCTCCCCGACGACCGGGACAAAAGAATCTTGTTTACAAAAACAGAATAGGACAAGACTCCGAGAAGCGAAAACACGTTCTTTGGACCCTACTATTTCTGTACAATTTATAGTGTTATTAAATAGTGGTTATCGAACATGAAACGTGGTGGTTCCTGCGGTCGTACCCCTAGTCGCAACGATATATTGTAACCTTTTTGTAAAGAGATTGTCATTGTCACAAGGATAATTTATTTGGATTGTAAATATAATTTGTTCGTATTTTTATTGTAGACTACATTCTGAATCACATGTCTCTACATAAATCAAATCCAGGATTTCCAACCTCCTAAAGATTTATGTCGCACTCACCTAAACTCATATCAAATATATATATAGATTAAAGTACAAGTGTCTTAGACGGTGTATCACTTTGTAACACATACTTTTTTAAAATGCATGTAATATTTAAACTTAAAAAAGAAAAGGATTAGAACATCATTACAAAGAAACGATATCTCGTGTAACATTACGCTGGTGCGATTGTTTTCAAAATTCTGTTCCTACATATATAATCTTATGCTTTCGCTACAAGTATCTCACTTTTTGCCAAACGCAGACTTTGTGACATGTAAATCAGTGACGTAGGAATATGCTTCTACATGATTGGTCAAATGATGTCTCCTGCCTTATAAAAGTCGCAAATGGTATCTATGCAACACGACAATCATAAAATGATAACTGTACAGAAATCTTTTCATAATAGTCACATAGCATGGACACGATTTTTTAAATTGGTGAGGTAGAAGACACGGTTCCCCACACCTTTGTATTCTGTTAAACAAAAAAAACAACACACAAGGAGAATCCCGTATAAGAGAGGCAGGTCAAATACAGGTGTGCGAGTAAAACATTTAAAAACGAGCCTAAAAAGTATTGTCGACTTTATCAATTTTATTTTCATTAACCTACAATTTTTTTAACATTGATATAATTTTACCGATCAAAATAAGGCCAAACACGATATAATTGCGACCACAGTTTTCGCTGAGTGCATAAATCACGCTGTGATAATAACGCCGAAAAAGCCTTTACCTAAATGACATTTACGAATTAGAAAACACGGTTTAAGAGGCACTGAAAAGTATAGTGGATAGAGTTTCGGATTTTCACACAAGAGATCGGGATCGAATCTTGCACATCATCTCTTGTTTTTTCATGTGATATGCATACTGTAGCTTTGGTGGTTCGTAATCCACCTTAAACAGTAGATTCTAGGCCAAATGACCTTAGCAGTTAGTGTCGAAAATTAATTAAAAAAATAAAAAGAAGGCACTTACGAGGAGAGAGACACGATTTGAATGACATTTGAGATTGGACCATCAGCAACCAACTTCAGTATGGGGCTCTTAACCTCGAGTTCGTTGAGCTGGCAACGAGCAGTCATCTCGTTCGGTAGCTAACCTCTTTGGTCATCTTCTTCCGAGTACCTCTATCTACAAACGGGCAAAGAATATAGGCAACATCTTTTACCCAGGTAGCCTTTAATAGATAGGTGCCTTCTTAACATTCGTCTTTAGCTTCAGGGAAGAGCAACCCATAAAACCGCGAGTAAAATGCTAGTACTCTTCTCGGTTATTCATTCCTCGCAGATAATCATTCTTCCGAAGATGTCTCAACTGCTCCTCGCCCTTCCCCTTGCTTCTCCGCTAAATTTTTCTCTTGCTTCAAATATTCACGGGTTGATTCTCCCTCAGCAGGGCGAAATTACGTCACCCCCACTCCCCGAGTTGCCAATCCCCAACCATCAAAGTTGCTTTCCTTAATGACTGAAAAGCACATACCTCGAATACGCCGTAAGAGATCATCCAGACTCCATCGGAGGGGTGATCCTCCGAGGAGAATAACGCTTTCTCCGATTTCCAAAACGCGCAGTTATGGAGAAGCGTACCGCGGACACAGCAAAATCCTCGGTATCAGCTTCGCATTAACGCGTCCCCTTCTTGGGCGAAGATGTCAGACGTTAGTCGTATGTCGTCATAGCGCACCAATCACTTCACATGAACGACCTTGAACTTTGATATCGGTAAACAAATTACTCGGTAAATTAACTGATTCAAACGATCCAGTATTACATACAGTCTG
This sequence comes from Ampulex compressa, assembly GCA_038496175.1. NCBI lineage: Eukaryota > Metazoa > Arthropoda > Insecta > Hymenoptera > Ampulicidae > Ampulex > Ampulex compressa. The sequence continues at coordinate 27,891 of JBCFXI010001531.1, read as the reverse complement.
TCCCAGTCCGACTGTAATTTCAGGTATCTGCCTTTCTCCAATTGAGGGCTGAAAGGCAGACTCATTCTTCTGATACGTATGACTTCGAGAATAAGTTATACCAAAATTTCATCCTATCGGACGAAATCGTGTATCGCTGCCATTTTCCTCTTCTGACTTGGTCTCCGTGGCCAGATTTCTCTTATCCTATAGAACAACAGTTCCCGTCCCAAGAGAATCATGGCCGAAATGTGCTTCGTGGTCTCATGCCGAGACGACTGGTACACCAGCAGGAACATCGGAATTTGCTGATTCCAATACTTTTAGTGTTCTGAAACGAACTGAAATAAGTACTGTACCGTGGTACGAATCAATCACTCCACGAATTAACCCAGCTGAGGCTGCAACGGATGATACCTTCTTTCAAGAAAGTTTTTGCAATAGTCGTTGCCTCCTGGTTCGGTAGGGGGAATATCTCTAGCTACTTCAAGATATAATCAACCTTTACTAGCGCATATTTATCCCTGGCCGAAGATCTTGGCAAAGGACCCACACATTGAGAGCAATCGTCTTAAAACGTGCACCGACTTTATGCATCATCAGGGTCCCTCTCTCCTTTCCCCGAGAGCTCTTCTTTAATGAACAATCATGACAATGATGACACCAGTCCTCTATGTTTTTCCTATGATTCAGCCAGTAAAACCTACCGGGTACCTTCGCCAATGTGCTACGGACTCTAAAATTTCATCCGGAGGAAGCATCGTGGCAACTGCGCAGAGTAACCTCCATCTTGTTGTTAGGAAACACCAGCAGCAAGATCGTCACTCTTTCGTTCGCTGACTCTTATGTACGGAATGAGACACCTTGTCTCACTTTCAGATAATTCCAAATCCATCACAAGTACATGGCTCCAGGAGGTAAAGTGAAGATTTCCTCCGCAGTTAGGATTGTTCTTTTCAATTTTCCTCCCATAAATAAGGCCCATCTTTTCATCTTCGTCCTGTCCTTTCGGTACTCTTTCTTATCCGAAAACAGACAGAGTATCTGTAGAACCCTATTCTCACCTATCTCTAACTCAACTTCTCCTCTTCTTCCAGTATGGTGCATTGTGCACAGGGTAATGTTTAGTCAGGTCTCCTTCTAAGACCGTCGGTTCGATACTTTATCTCGAAGTCCGTCCCGCTGCAAGCGTTCGATCCAACGCGCAATCTGTCCCTCTGAATTCTTGAAGGACATCGACCAACTCAGGGCAGCATGATTCGTCCTTATTAGAAATTTTCGTCCATAGAAGTAATGATAAAGATGCTGTATGTACTTCAAGAACGTCAGGAGTTTTCTTTTCATAGCGTAGTACTTTTCCTTCGCTTTCCCTAAGGTCTTGGAGAAGTAAACCTTCTCTTCTTCACCTTATACTTATACTTATACTTGAGTGAGAACTGCTCCTATAGCCACGTTCAAAGCAGTCGCATTCAGAGTAAAATCTTCTGCAGCCGAAAAGTAAAATAAGATGGGTACTTTCCCCTCGCAGCACATCAGTTTGTCATGATGAAGGAGCTTGCGTGATTTAATGATCCGTAGGGCTATGCCGGCTGGGGCGAAAGCTCCTGGCAGGCACTAGCATGCCTGACAAGCCCATGGGGGGGGGGGGGGGGGAGCATCAAACTAAGAATACACCAACGTCCCAAATTAAGGTGTAAAGTATCGTGTCAAGGATTGCTTGGCTGCTGGAACGTTAAACTGAGTAGTCTGCGGCACCTGCCGACACCCCGGAGTAAACAGACTTACCTGGGTAAGGCGTTTCTACCCAGGCGGACCTTTTTTACGACCACTCTTGTGGGAACAGCATGGAGTGGAACAATTAAAAAAAAAACAAAACAACTGACGCTGAAGGCAGGGAGACAGAAAAAGTGGTAGCATAGGGGCAGGAAACCCCTCGAAACGATAGGGAGTTTTCAAACCATCTAGCGAAGGGGATGATCGAATTACCTGCGTAACCATCATTCAGAGAGGAGGATGTCCTTTTAAGTCAGCCGACTGTTCGACTTGTGAAGGAGCTGGCTATTAACACCAGAGCCGCCTGGCAGGCGCCAATTCGGTTAAAATGCACCGGTGCGGATCGCCCGGAAACGTCTCTTCCGTTGCGGACATCTCTACTGCGACCCATCTCTCCGCATTTCCTTATTCCAGCAAATCGGACGCCTCACCAATTTCGATGGCGTCGCGAGGGCAAGCATCGTCCCGGGGACGTAAGAGGGGGATGGCCCCAGTGGAGGACCTGGCTGCTGAACACAGTCGGACCTCTTGCAAGGTGCTGCCCACACATGCCGCTATGCAGGCAGAGGTGGTAACACTCCGTATAGGAGACTTGGGGTCCCGGATTATGGACTAAATGGCGGTCGTGAAGAGGGTTTCCCTACAGCCCAATCACCTTAGGGCAGATCAAGTCCACCACCCGCGTCTCGCCGTACAAGAGAACCGTACTGCTGAGCTGGAGCTCTCAAAGCGCACAGCGGGGCAGGGGAGTCCCTCAAGAAGGAGATTCTCCGCCTTCAGGCAGAGATTGGCAGCCTCAGAGAAGAGTTGACTTCCGTCAAAGAGAAGGCATCCTTCAAGCCAGTGGGGCGAGAATCACCCCCAGAGCGGAGCATCCGGGCAAGGTCCAAAGCCACGTGCGTGAAGGGATAGAGGGATGAGGAACGGGATGATGAGACTAGAGGAGAACGAGGAGGAGAAGAAAAGGTGTGGGGGGAGGGAGAGAGTAGAGAACCAAGACATTAAAAATGAAAGTAAGGGAGAGGGAGTAAAGAGAAGAGAGGAGTGCGAAGGTGGAGAAAAAAAGGAATGGAGCAATGGGAGAAGTGAATGTGAAGGGAGAAAATGGAAAGGCGGCGGCGGAAAAGATTATGAGGGAGATCGAGGCTAACGTGGAAGCAGAGGAGGTTGGAAAAATATGGTTGATAGGGAAAAAGGCAAGGACATGGCGGCGATGAGGCTGCAAAATGAAGATCAGACACTGCTGAGGAGGTGTTGGAGAGGAAGAGAAAACTGAAGGAGAGAGTGGACAGGTTAGAGGAGAATTTTACATGGGAGAGGAAGAAATGATGGAAAGTGGAAAATAAAAAAGGGAGAGGATTTGGATAAAGGTGGTAAGAATAAAGATAGGGCATATCAGGTGCACCGGTATGAAGTGAGCGTCTTTTGTGAAAACGAAACACCAATTTTGAATAAGAAAGTAAAAAAATTGTATTCAAAGTATCGACCATTGCTTTCTACACATTTTGATCACCTTTCTGGCAATTTATGGATACCACGCCAATCGAAATGTTCGTTTTTTGAAGCAAACCAATCAAACACCCTAATTTTTACTTCGTAGGAATCGAAGTCCTGCTTAGCCAATGCGTGTGCCATCGATGAAAACGAATGGTAGTCGGAAGGGGCCAAGTCTGGTGAATACGGCAGGTGGGGTAGCAGCTCCCAGCCAAGTGCTTTGATTGTATCCTGAACCGGCTTTCCGCAAATCATCACTTTCTGGTAAAAAAAATTCGACATCTTTAACACGACGAAAAAATATGACGTTGTTTTTTCAATGACTTGATGTATATTAAATATATTTGACAGATGTCATACCAACCAAACAAAAAAAAAAATTAAAGCTCGTTCACGACAAATGTTCCCTAATCGACACATTTGTATCTTAACGCTCACTTCATACCGGTACACCTGATAAGTGGTGAAAGTGAAGTGAGGAGGAAAGAGAGCTAGTGCAAGAGCAAGCGAGAATGAGAGATAGAGAGAGGAAGGGGAAGAAAAGGTGGATGGGGGCGCAAAAAATATACGTGGAGGAGGGAAATACCAGGTGTATAAGCTTAAATCCGCTGTTTTTTAGTTAGAAAAACACACGTTTTTTTCATAGAAAGCAAAAAACAAATTTATTCAAAATACTTTTCCTCGCTGGATACACATTTTTCTTATCTCTCTGGCAATTTGTGGATACCACGCCAAAAAATCCCTTATCTTTCGAGACAAACCACTCCACAAGCCATTTTCACACATCTTCGCAAGAATCAAAGTGCTGCTCAGCGACCATATGGCCTATTTTCTCGACGAAAGCGGGTGGTAGTCTGAAGAGGCCAGGTCTGGTGAATAAACGACATGTAGTAGCACCTCCCAATTGAGTGTCTCCAAGAAGTTTCGAATCATTATTGACGCGAGCGCTGGTGCGTTGTCGTAGAAGAAAATCAGCTTCTCATGACTTTGTCCATATTCCGGCCTTTTTTCACGCAGAGCACGGTCCAATTTGATCGGTTCTTGATGGTAGCAGTGGACATTGACAGTTTCATCAGGTTTCAATAATTCATAATAGACGATACCCTGATAATCTCACCAAACGTTTTCCGTCCAAAGCGATTTGCTCTGCAGGAAGATGTTGATGGTTGGCCGGGATCAACTCACGACTTCTTACGTTTAGGATTCTCGAAATAAATCCACTTCATCTGTCGCTTTTGCGGTACGCCGACTTTCACTGTCATCTGTTCGTCTGTCCGTCAGTCCGTCTTTTTCCCTCTGTATCTATTCTGCACCTCTTTGTCATACACGCATAGCTCTTGACACGCACGCCTCTAATACTACAATATATACATACATATGTACATACATAATGACTTATGTCTTTAATGCATCCGAAATAATAGTAAAATAAAATCAGTTGTAAAATAAGTATTAAATATGTATATGTGATCGTAATTATATCGTGATTCGTGTCATTTTTATCAGTAAAATTGCACCAGTATGTTAAGAAGTATTCTACCTAAAGAACAAAAAAAAATTAAAAAGTCACATTATCATGTTAGAGACTGTCAAACCGTGGACCCTTCTCAACGAATCTCGCTGGATACCACATATTGTGACGTGTCACGCGTTAATCTAGATCTGATTCAAATAGCATAGGTGTAGAATGAGTGCAGTTTACTTAGGAGAATGCTTTTAAGTGACTCTTATGGAGATTTTATTGTATTATTGTACATTGAAATATCGGAAAGACTGGGAATTTGCGCGGACGATTGCTAGCCATACTGCGGCACTATTTGTTTGCCACGAGCTCGTTTCTTCGGAATGTATCAATTCCTTCATCTGTAGCCCTCAAAATTAACTTGGAGCTTGCTAGTTCTTCCTGTTCAATCTAAAGTCTTAGCCCTAAAATCAGTCGCTAGGCTTAAGCATAACGTCTAAAAATCGTAAGTCGTAAATACAAAATTTGCGTAAGACCCTCACGCGTTATAAGAGAAACGTCTTAGATTCTAGCACTTTGTTGACGATTTTATTATTATTTCAGGATTAGAAAATGGAATTTGATTGAGAGAATTGGTTTGTGATAACTGAATTACGATACGAATAATTTAGACTGTAAATTCTGTAAATAACGAAAAAATACTGCGTCGATGGTAGTGCCCGATCTGGTTGTAGACTAATTTTTGTTTGTGTTTAATTTTAATCCAAATTTTTCATCCAAAAATCTTAGGAATGGTTGATCTTTATCCGTGTCGAAGTTGATGTTAAAATCATCGCTCATAATCATTGACATTTTATCTAGATCTTTTTCCAACAATGCTGCCCCTTTTATAGTATAGTTCAATAAGGCTTTATGAATAAGGCCAATGATATATTCAACTTTTGCATTGTTTGATATGTAGATGGCCACCACCCTAATCATCGGACGATTTTTCAATTTACATATGCCTGTACAAAAATCACCAATTTCCGTACTCTGTAAGCCCAGTTTATTGGCTTGATGTATATTCATATGTATAATATGTTAAGAGCCACGGTATTTGTCCTATCATTGGTGTTTCTATACATAGTTACTCCTCCAGCTCTGACATTTGGATGTTTAAATTTTTGTTCTAAATTCATTTTTCGGCACCGACTGCTAAAGTCATTTGACCTAAGACCTACTGTTTAAGATGGGTTCCGAACCACCAGAACTACGGTATACATATCACATAGAAGAACCAGAGATGATGAGCGGGATTCGAACCCGGGTCTGCCGCGTGGCAGTCTGAGCCTCTATCCACTACACCAACGTAGCTCCTCGATGCTTAAATTGAATGACAAAATCGAAATTTGCGACGTGCAGCCTCTCGTCATTATGTAACCAGGTTTCTGTTAGCAGTAAGAAATCGCAACTTTTTATGACTACATCACCCATGTCCAGAAAATGTGCTCGCAAACTTTGGCAATTAAATGAACAAAATGATGTTCCTCTTCTGCACGTAATAAAATCAATTAAAACTTTGTCCAGTGTCTGCAATTGATTGAGATGCATTCTACGAAACTCAGCTTTCAAATCACTCATTGAAGCTGCTCGACATCCATGATAAAACATGGAATTATTGTCTTTCGTAACAATAAATAGTCCATTCAAGTTTGTAACTCGTGACAAGGCTACGCATACTAGCTGCTGTTTGTTTTCTGTCGTATTTATATACAATGTGACCAAAAGTTACTTCTTGAGATTGGTGATTGCCAAGACCGGCACTATTAGCAAATGGTGACATTGGACATGTATAGTTTCATTATTATTTAATGGAATACTGGACATTTATTGTCTTATGGACACTATTGTTCGGCTGAGGCTATTGATTTGAATAAGCTTTCTTTCTTGTTTTTCAATTCCGTAGGCCCTAAAGACGTGCCGTTTCAAATCTTCGTGAGCACAGATGAAAACATTTGATTTGCTTGTCTCATTACCTCACTCAACTCACAGAATTTCAGCAATCTTCACAGTGTTGGAGCCGCAATACGTTGTTTCGTTTGCTTATAAATTGGTATCGGTCTTACGGGTGGGAACTAATGTAAATCGACAATTAAAATTAAATGAACGCCACCAAATTCACTTTCATAATTTCCTGTAATCTGCTTCAATCTGGCATCAATATGTGAGAGTAGCGTAGCACTAATACTCGACCCCACGATACGCGCATCTATGTTATATGCGGCAGAGAGAGTAGAAATGATTTTCCGTCTCTTGTTTCTCAAATAGCGGTTGGAGTTAGAGAAGGAGAATTATTTCAAATCTTGTCTCACTCAAGCCAACGCACACTACCGTGGCTAATGAAAATACTACGTATACACACTGTACGCACTGCGCATGCGCGCAGAGTACATATGACACGTTTCCTGTAGTCAGAAAAGAGAAATTTGCTCTAGTGCGCTTATAGAAGTTTCACTTCAAAAATCGACGTCGACTTCCTTTATAGAAATCTCGTTACAAGATCTAAGTAAAAATGTACTACATCATTATGTATGTATATACACTCAAAATAACAATCAAAATTTCAATAAAAAATGAGTGACTTACGTTCCTAATCACTTCGTCAGTTTACTTTTAGATATTTTTAATTCCATTCGCAAAAGAATCAAACTCACTATTAAAATAAAAAATAACATACTCAAATTTCTTGATACATTACTTATTGATTATTTATTCTTGATAGATGAATATCGATAATAAACTTGTCTTTAATTGTTACAAAAAAACGTCTTACTCTCATCTCATCTCTCAGACTCTATCTCATCACCCCAAAGAACATAAAAGAGGCATTATAGTATAATAAATCTAGTTAACCGGGCTATACTGTTGCCCGATAAAAGTTTTCTGCACACTAATTTAAAATATGTATATAACACTCTTATGAAAAATCACCCCCGCCCCCCGCATGTTTGTCAGGAACATAATACATAAAGGAAACCTATATTTACAATCCAAACACCAATAGAGATCCCAATACCCCAATAGAGATCAAGATAGAAATAACATTACAAATACCCCATTTTTAATTTTACCTTTCTATCCCACACTATATAATAAATTCAAAGCATAAGAAAATAGTTGAACATACGTATTATTTGCCAACCAAACAACAATTTATCTGATATAATTAAGACTAAACGAGATAAAATAGTGTAAGAGTAAGGATAGAAATAATCTATCTTAATATTAATGCAGCCTTAGAGGCTACATCGTCCACCGTAAGAAAATATGTACAAGGCGTATAGGAATTATAAGTGTCCTAAGCCCTCGAACGTGTGGTCCACTTCGATCGCCTGGCATCCTAGCGGAGAAGATGGCGGGCTTGTTGGGTCCAGGCTCTGTGCGGGGGGAATATCGGGATGGCGGTCATTGCGGAGCCGTACCTCGTCCTAGACCACCCTCATTTCCCCTCCAGGTGAATCACATTGTCGTGGTGAGAGGGCTTGCGCGTCTCGATGATCCTTGGGACTGTGCCGGCTGGGGCGAAAACTCCTAACAGGTATAACCATGCCGGACAGGTCCAAGGTGAGAAGCCAAACTAAGAATGCACCTCCCAAGGGCCTAGCAGCCTGTCTGCTAGGTACGAGTTTAGCGAACTCGGGGTTCCCGAGCTGGGGACGGACGAGCGCCATCCGTCTCCTAATACCGAAAACTCCTGAGCCGCTTCAACAACCATCGCTGGGTGTGGCGATGGTACGTTGCGGTCAATAAAGAACGGGGGGCTTGGCTTCATTGCCTGGCCGGTGAGGAAAAAACGTCTATAAAAAATCCTCAATCGCAAGGTATGGTGCGCGCCGAAGTGATGCATGGCCGAAGTGGTCCAGCCTCGAGCGATCAACGACTTCTGGGTACCTGCCGATCCCCAGTCGTAGTAGGCTTACCTGAGTAAGGCAGCTCTACCCAGGTGGACAACCATCCCAATCACGCCCGTGGGATCAAGTATGGAATTCTCAAACATTAACAAAAACAAAATAGACGTAAGTGGCGGGGAGACCACGGAGGCGGGGACGTCGCGGTGGGATACTCCGCGTGACGAGAGAGGGCAAGTTAGCTACCAAGCGGTCGGCTTGAGAGAGATGCTGTCAGATGACGCTGCTGGCTCCGATCACAGCATCATGGAGGGGGTGTCGGAATTACCCGCGCACCCTACTCCGGAGGAGGGACACTAGTCAGCCGATTGTTCGACTGGTAAGAGAGGCGGTCAGATGGAGGTTCGTCAGATGGAGAATCTCAGGCTCCAAGCGGAGGTGGGCCTCAGAGAGGAACTTGCTGCCGCGAAAAAGCAGGAAGCCTCTAAGAAGGCGGGGCGTGTATCTCCTCTGAAGCAAGATCCCCTCGCGTCGAAAGTCTGAGAAGTCCTCTCAGGCAATCCAGCACGTGCAGACGAAGGAATCTGCGAGGAAAGCAAAGGAGTCGGCTACGGACTGCACTCCCGCTCTCCTGCTGCAGCAAGTAGGGGCCCTCATCGACGGCAGGCTTGCTGCACTCAGGAAGGAGTTAGCGAAGGGGAGGCTGCGACAAAGAGTTGCCTCATCCTCTGCCCCCTCGTTGAGGGATCCGTCTGGATCCCGCGCACCGAAGAAGAAGCCCAAGACGACGGCGACGGAGCCACCGAGAAAAGGGGGCAAAACCGCGCCTGTTCCTAGCGCGGGCTGGCCTAAGGGCAATCGGCCACGTAAGGTGACATGGCCCCTGTGCCGGCAGCAGCACCCACCCCTCTGTTATGGCCAGAGGTGGTGGGCCGCGAGACAAAAAGGACGCAGAAGCGGCAGGCGGCAGCAACCACTGAAGGCACTGCAGCCTCAGTTATCCGACTGCCGACCCTGGTGGCGGTTAAAGCCGGGGGTAATGCCGGAGCCCGATGGAACCCGAAGGCGGGCCTGGCGCGGCTGTCGAAAATCGCAGCAGTCACGCTGACGGTCCCCCCAGAAGGGGACCTCACGTATGCGCTGGCGATGTCAACCGCCAGGTCTAAAATAGATCTGGCCGATCGGGGAATCACTGTCTGCTGCTGCAGATCCCTGGTCCTGAGAGCGGTCCGAAGGCGACCGCTCTGACGGCACGCATGGCAGAGGCCCCAGCGGGGACCGGGGCGAAGGTCATCCAGCCCTCTAAAACAGCGGAGATCCGCTTAAGAGGGCTGAACGACTCTATCTCGTCCCGAGACGTGGCACGAGCAGTGGCCGCCGCGGACGGCTGCCTGGAGTGAGGTGAAGACCAGGGTGATACGGACGTCTTCCCCCTCCGGCTTGGGCTCAATTTGGACACAATGGCCGCTCGTTGCGGCGAAGAAGATTGTCGTAGCCGGCCGCTTGTTGGTCGGGCGATCCTCCGCCAGGGTGGAGCCGCTGGCGGCATGCCCCCTGCGGTGCTTCCGGTGCCTGGAGCTGGGTCATACCAGCTGCAAATGCTTCGGCGCCTGGACCGCAGCGGGCGCTGCTACCGTTGCGGTGGCTCAGACCACCGCGCCAGGCAGTGCTCGGCTACACCGCACTGCCCACTGTACAGTGACCTCGGACGGAAGACTGACCACCGGGTTGGCAGCGCGTCCGGAGGAGTGTCCGGAGCGGGGCGAAGGGCACAACGGCTGCGGCGGCGACATCGCCAACCGGTCCGCCAGACGTACCGTCCGCATCCGTGCCGGCGGCAAATGCGGAAGCCACCCGTTTAAGAACGACGAAGGAGCCGGGAAAGCCGGCAGCTGGCCTGGAGGAGGCCATGGACATGGAATAAACTTCATAACCCATCGCCTCCTCCAGGCCAATCTGAACCACTCGCGCGGGTCCCAGGACCTAATGGTCTGGACCCTGCGCGAATGGAACATCGGGGTCGCGGTTGCCGCGGAGCCATATCGCGTCCTGGACCACCCAGACTGGGTGGGGGATGCGAGCAGCCTCGTGGCGATCGTTAGGTTCGTCACGCCGCGCGTATCGTCCCTAGCGCTGATCGAGCGCGGGGCGGGATACGCGATGGCACAGTGGGGAGACATCGCGGTGGTAGGATGCTACATCTCGCTCAACTGCGGTCTCGAAGCATTCGAGATGTACCTGAGCGAGGTCGAGCAGTGCGTTGCCCGACTATCTCCTCGCCCGGTACTCGTCCTAGGAGACTTTAATGCTCACGCCATGGCGTCGGGGTCCCCCAAAGACGACGCACGAGGGCGAGTAATGCTCGACTGGGTGGCAGAAGGCCGTGTCGGGCTGGCGAGTGGCGGCCAAGATGGAGTCTCTCTCGGACCATGTTTACGTCCTGATGAACGTGACCGCCACTCGTCGTAAGTAAACTCGGTAAACAAGACCCGACACGGCCGCCCGGCGAGCAACGCACCACCGCGACGGCCGGAGCCCAATCCGGTCGAGTCCGTGGACGCGAAGGCGGAGTCAGAGTAGTTCCGGGACGCAATGACGGCCGTATGTGACGCCGCGATGCCCCGGGCCAGACTCCGTACTCCTCGCGTGGTGTACTGGTGATCGGGTGCAATAGCAGACCTGCGTGCAACGTGTGTGCGCGTTCGGCGCCGGTACACCCGTGCCCGAAGAGGGCGGAATCGCGACGAGGCGTGGGTTGCAGAGCTGTATAAGGGCTTCCGTGAGCCATATGAAGCCCTCAGGCAGATCATCAAACCGGCCAACGCTCAGGCCTGGCAAAAGCTCCTCCAAGAAACAAGAAGCCATGGGGGCGCTCATACCGGCTGGTAATGGGGAAGATTCGCCCATGACTCCCACCGATTACGGAGTCCCAAGACCCCCAGCTTCTTGAGGGAATCGTTTCGGTGCTCTTCCCCGACTCTCCGGGGAGAGTGTCGCGGCGGCCCCCGCCTGATACCCTGCCGGATCCTACCATCTGGTCCGACTAGCTGGGGGTGACGAGAGGGGAACTGTTCATGGTTTTTAAGTGCCTCCTTGGACGTGCCCGGTTCTTGACGCGAGGCGTCCTCGGGGCCAAACTGGCAAAGTTATTTAACCCTTTCGGTATAGGCGCTCTGTCCGTCATGATACCCCCGCCGAACGAGGTGCCGCGCCGAAAATGTGCTTATAACAAACTGTCTTGATTCGGCCGAAAGGTATCGTATAACACACAGTCAATCTACCTTTCTATGAACATTTTCCTAAGCGTTAAATAAGAACTGTGCTTAATAAAACAATGTTTTTTCCAACAAGTGTTGGTTGTTGCTTCAATATTAAAAATTATTTATATAAAATTCTATTAATTATAAGTAAAATCTATACAAAATTCGATGCAGGAATATATACAAAATTATATAAAAAATTATAAATATAACAATTACTGTTTACATATTTTTAACTAATATATGATTATAAGTGTAACGGCTAATAATATAATTGGGTGTGATATATTTTAAAACACTGATTTACACATAAACCAACATTGCATTCTTCGCATTCGTATCTTGATTCCGATCTTTTATCATTTTTACTGCAAACAACGCACCGTCGGCTCAGGTTCTTTCTTTTCGGCACAAACAATGATGGAAAATGTTTCTCTGTCAATCTCATCGGATAATCATTTTTCCTTACTTGTTGATTGATGTAATCTTTATGATATTTATCGCATATTTGTTTTATCAATTGCAATTGAAAGTTCGCCATGGATATGGTTGCGTTCCTTTTATGTTTATAAAGGCAATAGGCATTCCATACACAAATATAAATTAGATGAAAAAAAAATTGCCGGGACCATTTTAAAGTTTTTTGAGTTGAATTTACACTACTTATTACCATATTCACTTTATCTATTATACCCATTGAATTATTGTAATCTACAATACATACAGGCTTTTGTACACTCTGTCTTCCTCTATGTCTGGATACTGTCATAACATCTGCAGTATGCATAGTTGAGATCATGTATACTTCTCTCTTATCCATCCATTTTAAAACCAATAAACTTTCCGAGCTACGAAAAGACACCTCTCCCCTTTTCAATTTATTTTCGATCTTGGGCATTCCTCGTCGTCTTTTTGTTACTGTCCCGCATGCATTTGTATGATTGGCGAATAATAAACTAAATAATGTGGGACTGGAGTAAAAATTATCCACATAAAGGGTATGGCCCTTTCCTAAATATGTCTTCAATAGTTGTAAGACGATTGCTCCAGACTTTCCAATGCCCTTGATCGGACTATCCGCAACTGTAGATGCCCCAGTATAAACGATCATGTCCTGCACGAATCCGGTTTTGCAATAGCAAAGAATAAAGGGCTTTATCCCGAACCGATTCCTTTTCTTCGGAATATACTGTTTAAAAGATAGGCGGTCTTTGTATAGAAGTAAGCTTTTGTCTATGCAAAGTTCTTGGTAAGGCACAAATGCCGCACTGAACGAATGTAGCAGTATATCAACTATTCTTTTTATTTTTATTAGGCGGCCGCCAATGCATCCCGGTTCGTGGGAGAAACGTAAGATTCGGAGTAGCAGGAAGTAACGATCTCTGGTCATTATTTGCTGAAAAATATCGCTGCGTAGAAAATCGTCCGTGCTCCAGTACTCCTTGAGTGATAGTTTTTTATTTCGCGTCATCAATAACGACGTGGCCAAAAAATAATACAATTCATTTCGCGTCATTGGTTCTTGATTATTCGTATTGTTATTGGTTTGTTGGGCCAAATAATAGTTCGACTCTTCTACAATTATGTCTACTAACTCGTCAGATATAAATAATTGAAAATAATCAATGATATGAGATGACAGGCGTATTTGGTTGGTGATTCCCGAGTGTTTTGAATTGAATCGATGAATTTTTGGTACAAAATGATTGTTTGACCATTTTACTTCACAGTTCGTGTCATCAATCACTTGGGTCAATTCTGTTTCCGATTCAGAACTGCTATGTATTACATTTATTCTTCTTTTACGTCGATTGAAATTATTTTCATTTACACAATTCTCTTCTGAGTCGGTAAGACCGTTTCTAAATCTTTTATTTCCTCTATTCATTCTGAAAGGGGCCTGAATTTTTTAAAATCTATAAACAAGTTCCGAACAAAAGCGTAACGTCAAAATGTTGTAATAGATTAGTTGAAATCAAACAACAATTATACCTGTAGCTGTTTTTCCAAAATTCTTGTAACAAAAGACTTTTTGTTAAAATGATCTGTATTAGGTTAGAACTATCACTCCACTGATACCCAATCAATACAGATAAGAACAAGGAACGATTGTTAAAAAATGTAACAGTGCAAGGTTTTATGCGTGAGCGCGAAATATATTTGAAATAAGATCTCATACGTCGGTAAAATACGTCGATCTCATATGTCGGTAGAATAAAATATAATTGTATAAACTGTACATAGATGTCACTTGTTTGTTTTTTCACTCGGATTGTCACATATCATAGATGCTAGATATATCCGGCACTCCGCCACACAGATCATCGGATGGATGCCGGATATATCCGGCGGTCGGCCACACAGGTCATCAGATGGATGCCGGATATTTCCGGCGCTCGTACCGAAAGGGTTAATGGGTGCCTCCAGTCTTGCCAGTTCTCCCCACTGTGGAGGCGGAGCCGTCTGGTCCTTATGAGAAAGGAGGGCCGGCCGCAGAGTCTCCCTCGGCATATCGACCGATTTATCTGCTCGACAACGTGGGAAAGCTGTTTGAGCGCATCATAACTTCCCGCCTCGTCGGGCACCTGTCCGGCACTGGCCACGATCTGGCCGAGAGCTAGTTCGGCTTCAAAGTGGGTCGCTCGACCGTTGACACGGTCTTGCGTGTGAGGGCCCACTCTGACTCGGCCGTTTCTCGGGGCGGGGTGGCGTTGGCGATATCGCTAGATATCGTCAACGCATTCAATACCCTCCCCTGGGAGGCCATCCTGGAGGGGCTCCGATACCATCAGGTGTCAAACTACTTCCACGATGTGATCGGGGACTATCTATCGGACAGGTAGGTAGAATACCCGAAGATGTTGGGCACGCTGGTCGTGCGGGAGACTCGGTGCGGTGTCTCACAGAGGTCCGTCCTGGAGCCGATCATGCGGGACATCGGATACGTTGCGGTCTTGCGAGCCGACCTTCCCCCCGGTGTCAGCCTGGCGTGTTATGCGGATGACACGTTAGTGTTCGTCATCGGGGAGGAATATAGGCGAACGCTCCGCCTCGCCGAATGCGGGGTGGCTTGCGTCGTTCGAAAGATAGAAGAGCTGGAAATTCGCGTTGCTCCCCATAAAACAAAGGCGTTGTGGTTTTATAACCCCCGCCTTCCTGGAGAGCCACCCAGATTCCAGCTCCAGGTAGGTCAGACTTCCGCCGAGGTAAGCTTCGGGATGAAGTACCTGGGGCTCACCTAGACGGCCAGTGGCACTTTGCGGCCCACTTCGATCGCCTGCCTCCCCGAGCGGAACGGATAGCCGACTGACTATGCCGCCACCTTCCGAACCTCGGGGAGCCTGAGGAGAGGGTTCGTCGCCTGTATGCGGGTGTCGTGCGGTCCGTGGTTCTGTACGGGGCACCGGTGTGGTCACGCGATCTGATGGTCAACCGGCACAGATGGGACCAGTTATGCCGAATCGAGAGGCGGATGGTCATCAGGATCGCGCGGGCGTACCGCACGACATCCTACGCGGCGACGATGGTTCTGGCGGAGCAGATACCCATGGAACTCCTGACGGAGGAGATGAGAGTGAGATTTTCTCACTCCTCGTCCTTTCGCGGGGCCGGGATGCTCCGCCGGAAGGGCAGATCGGGGTGGCAGGGAGCGCAGGTGTCCTCTGTCGCCCCCGCCTGATTAAGCATTTTTCTTTGTAGTGATGTCACTGAGGGAAAAGCTCATCCGTACGATGAGCGTCTCATTGCACCAGCGGCATCACCGAGGGTTGCATGCGGCTCGAGTGGGGGCTCGGGTTGCCGTTGCACGCAACTCTCCGGGCGGGATGGCGTTGCGTGGCGGCCGTGCAACGCCGGCAGATTAGGTCTTTTGGCGGTTTTGGGAAGTCTTCACGACCCTCTCATGCATGTGCGGCCCAAAGCGGCTGCAGTGCGGGGGACACCGCGATGTGTTACTTGTAATTCCCGATGCCACCCCCCCCCCCCCCTAGCTGCGCATAGGCTGACCGCCGTGGGGGTTTTAGCCGGTAAGAATCTTGCACACACCCGGCTCTCCTCCCAGGGAGTCGGAGGGTCTATGAAGATTTCCCCCACGTAAAAAAAAGAAAGACCACCCTCATTGGGTGAGCGACGCGGACGGCCTCGTGGCGATCGTCAGGTTCAGCACGCCACGTTCTCCTCCCTTCACGCAGATCGAGTGTGGGGCCGGGTTCGCGGTACAGTGGGGTCGGGGAGGGGGAGGACATCGCAGTGGTGGGCTGTTACATCTCGCCCATTTGCGATCTTGACTTGTTGGAGATGTATCTGATCGAGGTGGGACGCTGTGTTTCCCGACTCGCCCTTCTCCTAGTACTCGTCCTGGTGAACTTTAACACGTTAAACGCCACGCCGATTTTACGTACTGTTCCGTTCAGGCTACAATTAACCGTCAAGTGAACCACTGCGGGCCGCGTGCTGATAAGCGAGCCAGAGTGACTTTTTCAGTCACATCAGGTGACTTTTTTCAGTCACATCAGGTGACTTTTTTCAGTCACATCAAATACTGTTTTGGATTCGTATCCTGAGCGCGCTTAAAGACCCTTCTCATAAAACTTTAACGCGAAAAATGACAACATTCTGTAATCAATGTACAAAGAAACCTCACCTTTATTTACATTGTTTTAACAAATCAAATTAATGTTTTTTAGTATTATATTCTTTTTTTTAAAGCATTGACTACGTAAAAAGCGATATCGCCGAAAGTAAATGTTCAGTCTCACAAGTATGCAATGATCGACACGTGCACAGGAATAACGTGAAAAAAAAGTTTCTCCCCGGTCCCTAGGGACCGGCGTGGGGTGAAGGGAATGTCCAGCTCCGGTTCCTAGGAACCAGCGTGGCGTTTCACGTGTTAACGCCCGAGCCACGGCGTGGGGGTACCACAGAGACGACGCACGAGGGCGGATGATGATCGACTGGACGGCAGAGACGGGGCTTCGGTTGCTTAACCGGGACTCCACTTAGATATGCGTGAGGTGGCTGGGGCATTCTATCGTCGATCTGGAAGATCGTCCGGAAGATCAAGGAGCTGAGACTTCGCGTGGCTCCCCACAAAACGGAGGCGATGTGGTTTTTAAACCCTCGTCACCGTCGGAAGCCATCCAAGTCCCGACTCCGGGTAAGTCAGACCGAAGTCTAGGTGGGCCCCGGATGAATTATCGCCCGAGCCGGCGATCGACCTGGAAACCGTAAAGCGTCAAACCCGGGAACTCGCTGCATCGCAGTAGCGGAAGGGCGTCTGCGAATCCGCCAACGCAGGACAGCACGTTGTCGCGGCTGTTCTGATCAGCCTCGAGAAGTGGCTAGGCAGGAGCTGAGGTCGGCTGAACTACCGCATGACACAGATGCTCATCGGGCATGGATGCTTCCGTGAGTACCAGTGTGGGATCAAGGAGAAACGGACGACGCGGTATCATCACTGTCCCGATGAGCAGGACACGGCGCAGTACACGCTGGAGCACTGCTCAGCGTGGGAAAGTCTATGCCGTGTCCTACAGAATGAAATAGGTACGGACGTCTCGCTACCAGCAATCGTAAGTGCGATGCATGACAGCGGGTCTCCGACCGAGTGCGGATTGCACTAGCGACGAACCACGGGGGGGGGGACTGTGATGCGTTGCTTGTAGTTTCTGCCCCCCACCCCACCCCTACTTGTGCTTAGAAGGGCCGCCGTGGGAGTTTTAGCCGGTAAGAATCCAGCACTCTCTCGGCTCTCTCCCAGAAAGAGCCGCAGAGTTTATGTAAGATTTCCCCTTCGTAAAAAAAAAGTCCTCAACATATAAATGCGTGCGTGTGCGTGTGCATGGGAAAATGCGTGACTGGATCATCATCTAGGGCACAGCGGCAAGTTGAATTTAGACAGTCGAAGAGTCTAGTTTGAAAAGTCCGGACGTAGAGCCGAGTTTAAGAAGTAGAGTAAAATTTAGGATCCCGTAAAATGAATACATTTATGTTACGAAACTCTTAGTGTATCTGCCTCATTGTTCTTCTAGACACGAATTACGTTGCGTTATTTTTATTATTACGCTTTTTTATTATTATTTTATTTTCATATATCCCACCTCTTACAATAGATTCCTTATATTGTTCTAATGTTGTCTATAGACTTCACTGTCAAAATTGCAGCGCCACGTATATAGCTCAAACTAAAAGATTACGTAAAACTAGAATCAATGAACATGGAATTAATATTAATACCAACAATTCTTCTATAACATCAACATACAGGGCGAATCATGGTCATTGTATCTTCTTTAACAATGTTAAAATCCTAGATCGAGAATCCTCAGTGTCGTGAAGATTTTTATACTATATGGTTCTACCATATTTCAACTATGACTTTACTGCGGTCATTTGACAATGTATTTATACCTTTTATTTTGGTTTTATGATACAAACAAATATTTATTTTTCATTCTTGCACTAAATATATAATCTTTTCTTAGACCCTTCTTTTACTACAGGAAGGAATATCAAACCTCAATGTATTTATAGTAAATGTCCTACTCCATAACACCAACTTGTTTTACAAATATCCAAGTGCCGTCATAATTAATACGCTTAAGTTTTATTGAAACCAAAATTTTGTCGATGATTGTTTGAAATGGGCACAAAGGCAACGCTGAAACGCAACAGTAATTAATAGATCATCTGTTAACTGCAAAAGACCGTGTTTTTATTATAGGTTTTTAAAAATTTGAACAAATTAATCTGGAAAATATCAAATAAAGAAATTCACTCCGAAATAGCCGCAAATGACACTGCTTGATAGTTTAATAAAGTCGTCATTGGATTTTTTTTAAATCATGCAAGCAACATAGGTGCAATACAGAATGAATAATCATTATTGAATTGGCCAAGAAAACACATGATAGTTGAATCTAGCACAACACGCAACACTACTATGTAATCAGTATTTTCACATAGTAAGGTCATAGCGCGGAAAGAATTACAGACCAAATATTTCCGATAAATATCAAAATATATGTATTTATTACAAATAAAATTACATAAATATAACGGCCGACTATATTACAACGATAAAAACGAGAAATACTGTACCAAGATTTGGTGTAACGCTATTGTTAACCTTTTCCGATAAATTATGACGCTTGTCGCCTCCTCAGAGTTCGGCTCTCCCATGTTGTAAAAACGTGACGTATACTGTACCACTGTGTATATATACTTTGCATATATAATCGCCATAACTCAGCAATAGCTCAGTACATCTATTGCCCCACTCGCCTAAAGACTCGGGCTTTACGTTATTTCAAAAACTATCGGACCAATTTGGAAAAAACATTGAAGTAATATTTTTCACACAATTATCTAGTATTTCAAGTAATGTTTTTTATACTTGTTATACACTTTTTTTAACGAAAGAAAATTATAATTCGGGTAAAAAATTACATATTTGAGATAAACCTGCTGCCGTTCCTTGAAAAACTGATTTTTTCAAAGTTGGCTACATGAAAAACTAGTTTTTCTTATGTACTTTGTTGATAATTGTTAATCATAGTTGTTACAATTTGTGCTCCGACTTTGAATGGGAAGATTGCAATTATATCAAATAATAAAGTCCCAGCGATTGGATGGTGTTATTCAAAATTGCAGCTATTGAGCGAGTAAGAGTTTGTTCGACCTTAGGAAAATATCCCGTTAAATTATTTTTACGCGAAACTATATATGACACATTGGTACAGAAAAGGGAGAGTTCTGAGTCAAATCGTGTTATATTTAACTAAGAAATAAATTCAATTCTCACAGTTACAAAAGTCGCAATCGACGAAATACAAAACGCAAAAACAAGACAATTATACAAATGGAGCTTGAGGAACGGATCTCCTTCGCTTGGAGTCGCAATTCAAATTGACAATCAGGTTGAACTATTAACAGGTAGTAAAGCTATATCGCACCGGCCCTCCACTCAAAAGGGTTCTCTCCGATTTACGTTACTACCTTCCATTCTCTCTCACGACCAAATTAAGAGCGGTTATTTGCAATCAGCATTTCGAATCGTTTATCCTCGCAACGTTGTACGAGAGCCGTCCTAACGCTATCGGCAGTACACGATCCCATCGGTATTATTGTAACGTACTCTACTTGGTAAGGTAGAGGTTACAACTTTAACATGAAATAGAAACAATTTGATTCTCATAAAATTCAGCAGACGCCGATGTTTCGGTGAAATGGGTTTTGAAATAATGGCTGCCATGTCCTTAAATATCTAAATATTTAATTCAAATTTTTAGCCAACATTATATAAATAACATTTAATGATCTAACTGCTACACGACCATTTGATGTAATATGAGGATCACTTTATAAGCGTAAAGAAACGGTATGTACATCCAGCGAACTTCGATCTTGATTTCGTCTAACATGAAAGCGCAGTAACCTAAATTCTTTTATAAAAATGATGTATGAGTAAAGTCTAACTAAAACCTGAGGTGTTTTTTTATATTTAAGGTGTTACTATCGAAGTATAAAAGTAGTGGTTACTACGCTTTCATGTTAGACGAAATCAAGATCGAAGTTCGCTGGATGTACATACCGTTTCTTTACGCTTATAAAGTGATCCTCATATTACATCAAATGGTCGTGTAGCAGTTAGATCACCTGCACGCAGATCTCAAAATCGTGACTTCGTCAGCTATTTTTTTCCAGAAAAAAACATTACTTTCACATAAAACTAGAAAGTTATGCAGTTGTGGAAAATGATACTCAAATGGAAATCACTTATTTAGTAGACACAATAATAAAACATACGCGCTCTACACTCACCTTTGTGAGGTCACACAGGGATAAGAACAAGACAATCGCGAGATAACATTGGAGATTAATTGAACTGAAAATATTCATGCACCCGCCACTCCAGATAAAACGATTATTCGGTCAAAGGAACGGAAACTGTCCAGTGATTCGGGTACGCCGTATTATCGGAAAAAAATATAAATCCTCAGTAAATACACTAAAGGGCAATATAATATTGCATTTAGAAACAATTTTAGTTAAGAGAAGGGGCAACCCAAAAGAAGCGATTTGCGGGAATATAAGGCGGTGCTTTTGAAGCACACATCAGAATGAATTAGAAAGAATTAGGCTCATTTTAGCGTTAGTCGAAATCTAGGAACGATTTTATTTTCGATCTCCCTAGCCTTGAGAGCTTAACCAGTCAAGACAAAATATAAGTTTAGTTTTCCTAGCTGGACTTCTATTCTCCGAGTTATAAAAAACTGCGGACATTTCTGAACGGTCCGAGGCGCACTCGCGTGCGTATCGAGGATGCAGAAATGTCCGAAGTAATTAATGTACAATTTTATTTCACTATCGGCATTTCGTAGAGGATTCAAGGTGCACTCGCTTGCGAAATTATTGGGCCCGACAAAATAGCCAATTCATTGTGACCTCTAAATCAACTTCGGTCTGAGGCATACTCGCTTGCGTATCAGGAAACATGAAAAGATTTAAGGTCGGTTTGAGGAGTAGTCGTATTAAAGATTCTTTCTTTTTTTTTAAAGTAGTCGTATTAAAAGATTCTTTCTCTCATTAGAAAAGTCAATAAACTCTTTTGCGCAAAAGGTTTTGTCGGCGTTAATACTTTCCGTAAACCTCCTACACCCTCCATTCAACCGTTCGACAAAGTTCTCCATTCATACAGTGATTTCGTTAAAAAATTCATCCAATCTCTTGCAAATTTCGCCCAAAAACCAGTGATTGAGTATCCTTGTTCCAGAGAAGTGTCAAATAGACACGTTCGACCCGAAATCCGCAAATCTCCTTGTACTCAAATAATAAGAAGCGGGCACGACGATAATTCGTAACATCCTCAATCAGTTAATACGTCCTGAAATTTTTCTTTATAGTACGCTGAATTGTTATACGGTTCCTGTAGTGTCAATGATAGACTTGCTTTGATAGAGCGTCTGGAAGATACAATGCGGAGAAACGCGCGATCATATAAAAGGAGAAGTGTGAGTATCTTTTTGAAGAGGACGTCTAGCTGGGTAACAAAGCAGATAGGCTCTCAAAGAGTGAACACTAAAAGTGCTTGTCTTTCGAACAACAATTTTCTGCGCTATTCTAAAATATACCAAATTGTAGCAAAGAAATAGTGAGAGTCGTATCTGTGGTGCGCGAGGATTTTACGCTTGGTAAAGATAAGGCATTGTAACAGTGCAGTTTAGAGACGGACGGTCACGCCGGCCGTCGCGCCATAATATACACAAAGGGCATAGAAATTTCGAGTGTCCTATGGCCTCGAGCGTGTGTGTGTGCTGTGTGCCGAAAAATGCACTATCTAGTCGGGAAAAGACAGTCGAGAGAAGAGAGTCGATCGAGAGAGTCGCGTAAAGAAGTCGGGTGCGAACAGATAAGTACGACGTAAAGAAGCTCGTTAAAAAGTACGACGACATGTGCAATCTTATATCTCAATTCTCTCCGATTAGTAATAGTGTTTGTATATATTTTATTCCTATCAATAATCTTAAAGCCTCATTTTAATACGTATTTGAAAATCTTCCCACTCCTTTCCACGGCACAATAGATGGCTATTTTATGCTATTTAAGCGGTGTAATATCTGCAAGATTGTTGAGATCTTTGAAGAAATTGAAAAAAGAAGAAGGAAAGAAATAATGAAACTCGCATTTCGGTAAGCAAATGTTATTTCTTACTTATTGAAATAGCCGACACAAGATTTTATCATTAACTAGAAAAACAGTTAGCGTTCAGGATAGTGCAGATATTGTAGAACGAATAAATATATCAGACAAAATTGTTAAATGTTAAGGTAAATTTATACTGCGGATATAGATGTCGATAGAGGAGTATCGTGTGTGAGGGCGCATGCAGCGCGGAACCGAGAGAAAAGAGCATATCGAGAAAAAGATCCACCTCTCTTATTCTGACCGTGTAATATAAAAGTTGTGTTAAAGTGAAATTCTATAAATAAACGTGTACTAAATGTACAGTCAAAGTAATTAGCTCGTTTACAATCCTCACCCTTTTTCAAAAAAATGTCTAAGCGTACTGTTACGTGCACCGTTCCTATGCCTATAAAAAAGGAGGTAGGAAGACCAAACAACTAATGTTATCAGTACTGGGTGCTTGTGAATCGAAGCCGTGAAACAATATCTTAATCGTAACAGGAAATAGGGAGAAGGTCGGTAAAGATATTAACCCTTCGTCAACATCACGAATTTTGAGAACTCCAAAAGTAAACCGAAATCTAAAACGCCTGGGATAAATGCACGTACAGAATCAGGTCATGCTGTCGTCATTTTTTCGTTAGGAAGGAGTAGAACTCTATCGATATATAATTTGGTACTTTTGGCCACGGCCCACAGTTAGATTATCTTAATTCGAGTTTGTACCACAGTTAGAAGACTATAAAAGGGTTCGTGACGGTCTCTCAATCTCCTATCTGAGACGCACTTGACTGCGTATCGGAAAAAGCACAAATACCTGGAATCAAGCAGCATTTAGT
Organism: Ampulex compressa; assembly: GCA_038496175.1. NCBI lineage: Eukaryota > Metazoa > Arthropoda > Insecta > Hymenoptera > Ampulicidae > Ampulex > Ampulex compressa. The sequence continues at coordinate 4,511 of JBCFXI010001531.1, read as the reverse complement.
TTTTTTCATAATCGAAGAGTTCCGATTCATCCTGGCCTAAAGTCACCTTTGGAAAGACTGAAGCGCACTCGGCTGCGTATCGCTGTAACCGAGAGGACCAAGGGTCAGTTTGATGAAAAGGTTTTACTTCGAATTAGAATCTTCAATAAAATCTTTTATTCTAAAAGAAGGTTTTGCTGCTCTTGCGGATTTTTCTCAACGTCCTATATTCGTTCCTGAACCATTCATTGAACATCCTTATGATGATTTCGTCAAAAAAATCACCGAAACCCTCGGAAAATTCGCCCGAGATTGATAGTCAATGTGCCTCATCCCAATAGAGTCTCGTGTAAATAAGCTTGACCCAAAAAAGAAGTAAAAAAAAGACCCAAAAAAACCATAAATTTCTTGATCTATAATTGAACTATAATCAAATATTGGTAAAAATATATCGTAAAAAAAAGATCGTGACAATAGTCAAGACGGTAAGGAGCAAGAAATCGAGATAGTAATCTTGATAAGCTTGGCACAAAGATTTAGCTATCAGCAGTTAAGAAAGAAACTTAGAAAATTGCGAGACGAGAGTGCAGCGCTACAAGTAGAAGTAGATATTATAACTGAACGTTTAGCACCTGCTGCATCTGCAGACGATGGAAACTCTGATGAAATTTGACGAATTCAATAGCCAGTACAGGCATTTATAAGGGAAATTCAAGAAGTGGAAGAACTCGTTCCGAACCTTTGAATTTATCTGAATTTGATAAAAAGTCAGCGTTTAAAAGAATACGCAATGAAATAAATTGTCCAAAATGACGTAACAGACCTATACTATTTATACGAAATTCTTGAGACTGAATATTGTCTAACAAAAAGCTATCACTTACTAATTTAAGAACGAGAGACTTCCGTTCCCGGTGCAGCAGAGAGAGGATAGGTTTGGAACGTGTGGTTATTTAAAGCTACTTTTTCAGTAATTGAGTGAGGGGAAGACGAGTAAAAAAGTAGGAAAGTAGAAAGAGGGGATAGTAGGAGCGAAGGTAATAAAGGAAATGAAGGGGGAGAAGATAGAGAGAGGAGGGCTACGCAAGAAAAGAGACAAAACAAGTGAGAATAGAGCTGATAGGATTGCGAGATGACAGGCCGGGTAGAGAAGAAGAAAGAAAGAAGTGGTGTGGTAGAAAGGCGATAAAAGGTAAGAATGAGACGATTAGGGAAAAGGAAAGGGTGAGAGGAGAAAATAAGAGAGCAAGAGCAAAAATGTGTTTGACAAGGAAGACCGGGAAAAGGAAGAAAGAAGATTAATCGAGCAGCGGAAAGGGGAGAAGATGGCGTTTGCAAGGAGCAGCAGAACAAGGCGATCGCCGGAGAAGAGTGATGTGGGGGTAGAGAGATGGGAAAAATTGAAAAGGGAGGTAAAAGAGTTGCTCGATAAATGGAGAGAGGAGATAAAAGAGAAGACTAGGAAGCAAACGGGGTAGAAGCAGAGATGAAAGCATTGAATGGGAAAGCAAAGGAGGGAGGTCAAGACAGAGGGGGACAAAATAAGGGCGGAAATGATTGAGTGTCGGAATGGTTTGAAGAAAGATTAAGACAGCTAGAGGAGAAGGAGAAGAGGAACGAGAAAGGAAAAAGAGGGAGACGGAGGTGAAGGAGTAAGAGAGGAGACATTGAGACGAGGGAAGACAGCGGGGAAAAAGAAGCAAATGGAAAGAATGTAGCGGTGAGACGGATAGAGGTAATAGGAGAAAAGAGACGATAGAAAGAATTATGGCGAAGATAGACGCAAGAGTAAAGATGGTGGGAGTAAAAGGAGTGTGGGGCGGGGGGATTAGATGATAGTCGCGAGTCTACAGAATAAGGATCAAAAATGGGAGGTAATGGAAAAAGAGAAAAAAATGAGGGGGGGGGAAAAGGATTGAGGAGGACCTGACATGGACGGAGAGGGGGGAAAGATGGAGGTTGAGGGATAAAACGAGAAAGGAGGGGAAGGAAAGAGGGTGAGGGTGTGAGAAAAAGAACGGAAAAATAAGATTAGGGGAGAAGTACTGGAAGTGGAGTGAGGAGGATGGAGCACTGATAGATATGCAAGAGAGAGTGAGGGATAAGTAGACGGAGCAAGGAAAGGTAAAGGAGAGAATGGTAAGGAAGGGGGCAGAAGGGTAGGAAAGACGAAAAAGGAGAGAGCAGGAAGGAAATAGAAAATGAGATTCTAGAACGTGACGAGAGTAAAGGGGAAGGATGGGAGATTTTGGGACAGACTGATGGAATGGGACATAATGGCACTATGATACGTGAAGGGAGAAGAAGAGAGGCAAAAAAAAAGGAACTTTCCAAAATGGTACGAATGGAGAGCGAAATGGACGGAGAAGAGGGGGGTGGCAGAGGGAAAGTAAAGTGATAGTGGTGAAGATTGGGATAATACGGGGGGGGGGTACAGAAAGAGGGAGAAGGATGAATAAGGGTGGAGATCAGAGGGGAGAAAGGGCAGATCTGGATTATAATTGGGGTTTATGCGAGTCGGCAGCCGGAGATGATGAAGAATAGTGGAACAGGGGGAGGGAAAGAGCAAGGAGGAGGATGGCAAGAACGAGCAGAGCAGAAAAGGAAAATAGAAAGGAGAGATAGGAAATCAAAGAACGTGGTGATTAACAGGGAGGGGAAAAAGATGCTAAAGTGGTTGGAAAAAAAGAGATTATGAGATGTTGAATATCTATACGAAAGACGACGAAGAAAGAGAATATACATATATAGGGGGAACGGAGAATCAGTAATCGACTTTGTGCTGATGGAGGAGACGAGAAAGGAGGAAAAAGATGAGATAAGTGAGAAGGACTTTAAGACAATGATATAGAAAATGAAGGACGTAACGATGATGGAGGGGGGGATCCTGGGAGAGGCTTGGAGGTACGGAGGCAAGAAAATAACTGAATGGGGGAAGGGATTTTGTATGGAGGAGGCGGGCAGTGAGGTGAAAATAGGGATCGGTGGATCCAGTAAAAAAGAAGAGGGAAGGAAAAATAGTAGGGGATCATAGGGGGGTAACTATAATGCCGGCACCATACAGAGTGTAAGTGGGAGCCATCGCGGAGAGACTGAGAAAAGAGGTGGAGAAGAAGGGGTTACCGCCTGATAATTACGCAGAATTCAGAAAAAAAGGAAAACAATGGTGTCACATCCCAGTAAACTCTTACTTTCTTAATTTAAAATATAATTGAATGATTTCCATTAAAATATAATTTGAATGAAAATTTCCTTTGTATTTTATCCAGCTTATTTAACGACTAGCGCGTTTAACGATATTTACGCATTCCGGAAGATAACGCCAACTGGACCACCATCGAACCATCTCTAAGCCTTTATAAGAGACGTTAGAATCCACCGAGCATTAGAATATACAATATATTAAAATCTATAAAATAAAAGGAAACTTTCTGTGAAATAATTAAAATAAGTTATGTAAGTTTAAGAGATATTTAACCCTAACTGCAAAGGCGAATATCCTTTTTCTTTGGATCAATTCACTAAAATATTTTATATCTTTGGACCTTTGGAAGAGATAGAACTTTGGATCTTTGGAAGAGATAGAACAATGATTTAAAATGCAGGAGACTTGCTTTCGCATAAGGATAAACATATTTTTAAGCAGCTTGAACAAACTTTGTTAATAACCAATACACAACAAATCTTAGAAGTAAAGCTAGAAAGATAAGAATTCCATAGAGGCAGAGCGGGGCCAATAAGGAGCCTTATTCTCCTTCTACGTCCTACTTTAAACAAATGTGAGTATTGGTCGTACCAATTTTTTAAGATCATTGATTGGCTCTTAAGAGACATCTCTCCACCTTTAAATATAGTATAAAAGAAGCTGTGAAAGGCCAGGACGTCGCTTACTCGCTTATTCGCTTACTCGCTTACTTGGTTACTTAGTCAGTTAGTCAATCTTAATCACCGTTCCAGTCGTCCATCTAAAAAACTTACATTAACGGTGTTTGCTCGATCGGTTAGTGATTCTTTTCCATATTTCGCTTCAGTGTTGTAACAAATTCCTATCCGCCTGGTCGCAAAACTCACATTGGTAATTTAGAGATAATTTACATTTTACTAATTAACTTTTTCATAACTTGTATCACTTCTTTAATTTCCTTCTTTTATTAATAAACTCAGTTAAATAGAAATTCCCTCGTTTGGAACCTCAGTCTCGCTCAGATCATTGTTTTTCACGCGATTTTATTCTGACAAGCACGAAGGATTGTTACGATCGTCGCTGCCAAAGAGCGTGGCCCCGATCAAACGAATTGTCGCTGCCAATAGCGTGGCCCCGTTCGTTCAATAACAGTCCTTCTGCAGATCTAATTTTTTTACTTTTTTTTAATGCCATCCAAGGGTGGATTCCGAGTTAAAGAGAAGAGATTGTTTTGGGTTGTTCGGAAAGTAATTTCGTTTTTTCCCGTCAGAGGACTTAATTACGTTTTTTCGAAACCAACTTCACACTTAAGCCGCATAACCATTATATGTCTTGAGAGCTGATATTG
>JBCFXI010001530.1:0-49308 GCA_038496175.1 Ampulex compressa | reverse complement strand
GATTTAACTTTCGGTTGCCGTGCCGCACTGTACAATATAACGTGCGGTAAGGCGTTACATTACACCTAAAAATCCGTACAACATACCTAAAATATCTAACCGTTAACCGACGTGACGAACATCTTGTTTTTATTTTTCCAACAAATGCCTATAGACGTGATATACACGTCACTGGGGGTTTTGGAACGAAAGCATCTCGACGTGCGTAGCACGTCTTTATAGCGCAAGTGGTTAATAGTGCTAAAAATGAGTTTGAAAGTTGAAGACTAAACTAATGTTTTAAACGAAAGATTAAACTAAAAGTTAAAAACTTTATAGTAATGACTTTACACTAAAAAATTAAACTAAATTTAAAGACTTAATGTAAAAAGACTAAAAGTTAAACTGCGCTTCAAATGTTGCTGAGACAGTTGTATTTGAATGTGTTTTTATTGAATTGTTAGCGAATATGGCACCCACTGTGCACGCAGCTTTTTGAAACCCAAAACTTTATTTAAAATAGCGCAAAAAAATATTGAAATTTTTCAATATTGTTGTTCAAGATTTAGTTCTATTATTTCTATTGAACAACTTAGTGCCTCGTGTTCTTTTGAAATAAGTTCTGAAGCTGCAAACAAATGTCTGTTGTTCGTTGTTATTTCCTACTTTAGGATGGAATGGGAATAAAGTTTAATGGAATTGGCACAAACGTCATTTACAAAAAACTTTTATTTCGCAGTATTGCAAATTGCAGATCCTATGTATTTATATGATATACGGATTTTTCAAATGGCTCTTACTAAAAAAGAAATATCCGTGGAAATTCCGTTGTGTTGCCGTTGCATGTTCTTAGAACGCGGGAAGAACGATTGGCTCACACTGGGAATTTTTACGATGTACCTATGACACGCAAGTTTCTCGACTACATACCTGAAAAGCGTACGCATACTTCCCTCTTAGCTCTGTTGAGGATTTTTCGAATTAAAGTCACCCTATTGCAAATTGAGTATTTTTACATATATTTTATATTAACACATTCGCGACCGCTGACGTGAATTCACGTCTTTTCAAGTTCTATTCCTGCTTGCCGCTAACGTGAATTCACGTCATTTCAAATTCTATTCCTGATTGCTACTGACGTGAATTCACGTCCCGCAATTTTTGTTTCTAAATGCGACACGATAAATTCAGCACAATGATAACAAGTGGTCTATTATCTACCTATACAGCAAGTATACAAATTATAAAAATCTTTTTATTTTAAACAACACACAATTGCAACATTGATATTCCAAAACAAGTTTTATCATTTTTATCCTTGCTTTAACGATACAAGTTCGCAGGAACCAGCTTCAGAATTCCTTTATTTTCGCCGGTACACGGTATTAGAAACGGAATAAATTTGTCGGTCGCAAATGTGTTAAAAAAGAATCAAATAATGTTAATATTATAGTACGAAATCAAGAATTTTATTATAACTCATACAATTACATAATTATATATGAAGGTGAAGATATGTATGAAAACTGTGTGCAGATCATTCAGTAATTCAATAATAATAATAATTCAAGCAGAACCGTTTATAGACTAGGTTATATATACTATGATATACATATAATATATATAAAATATGTACATATAACCTAGTCTATAAACGGTTCTCCTTCAATTATTATTATTATTGAAATAGTGAATGATCTGCATATAGTTTTCATAAACATCTTCATCTCCGTATGTAATTATGTAATTGTATGAATTATTATCAAACTTTTTATTTCTTGCTATGTAATTAACATTATCCGATGTTTTTTAAATATAATATGTATGCAAACGTATTTGATTTTTGCAAAAGGGTAAATTTAATTTGAAAAACCTGTACGTTAAGTAACCGTTGAAGATGCTCCTCTGAACATTCGGTCGTAAGCGAATTTTAATAAGATTTCTTTTTCTAATTCCTAAATCTTTTAACAGAGATTTTATGGGATCTTTTTAATAAGATATTAGCTGTGTTTTCTTAACGGGAGGGAATCCGTTACTTATAAGAAAATTATTACAGTAAAATATAGTGTTCACAAAAATTAGGGGCTATTTCGATATGAATATGGAGGGATAAAAAAGAGCAGCATTCGATTTTTTTTTATTAACACGTTCCATGTCAAGTCGTTTTTGCCCAACTTATTGTCCAGGCCATTTGATATTTTCACTAAAGACGTATATTATCACACAATATTTCTATACTTGATTGATCCATAAGTAATTACCTTGTTTAAAGTAGTTAGCACGTCGTGTACCATTTTCGGTACACGTGGCGTTGCAATCGGTTCGATCGTAAAAGTCATTCGGTACGAAACTTTTCGATTCGTAAAAAGAACTTACTGTATTCGAATTTTTTAAGTAAAAACGAGGGTAATACAATATTTAATAAAAGAGGGAGTAGGTAAATATACGGAGGTAACATTTTTTGTTTTTTATTTGTTTCCGTTAGAAAAGTAGTTTCAACTATAACATGTAATTATCAATTATATTATACTACACTATACTATAGTGTCTTATTCTTTTAGTGGAAATATATTTTACAGAATTAAATTTGTCATAAAATGTATGTTTTGGGCACATTCAATAAATATCTTTGCGAGTACCGTTTTTACGGTACACGTGGCACGGAACGTGTTAAACAAGTATAGCAGAGACGCGAACAAGTCAAAGAAAGTTTGATTATGCAAATAAGATGCAAAACCAACTTTTACTTCATTGAATCCCACAAGAATTGCTGGACAATCTGATCCTGTCCATGCCCCATCGTTGTCAATGTGTTTTGGCAGTGACCATATACCTTACTGAGCAATGTGTGGCACTCTTATCCAGTTTAACATGCTTCCGTTCACACCCACCGATATATCACTTGCTGCTCAATCATGCTAATTGAGTTTGCATTTTATTTGCATAATTGAACAACTTTTTTGTAGCCTCGTCGTTAGCTTATGTTGATGTTTTTGTTCGATAAAAAAAAAAATCAAATACTTTTTTTTTTATCGCTATGTTAATTTAAAACTATCCTCTACTTTTTGTACGCAGTATATTACAGATTTTTCAAATAATATTTACACTTTTGCAAAGCAAAGCAATATATATATATATATGTATCATATTCAAAAAACATCAGATAATGTTAATTACATAGTAAAGATGAAAAATTTTATTATAATTCATAGAATTACATATGGAGATAAAGGTATACAACTGTCTGCAGATAATTCAATAATTTAATAATATAATATATAATAAATAATAATTACCATTTATAAATTATATGCACTATATTAATATGTAAATATAACTCAGTCTATAAACGGTTTTCCTTGAATTATTATTATTATTGAATTACTGAATAATCTGCACAGAATTTTCATACATACCTTCATCTTCATATCTAATTACTTAATTGTATGAATTATAATCAAATTTTTAATTTTGTGCTGTGTAATCAAGATTATTTAATGTTTATTAAATATAATATGTACGTAAACGTACTTAATTTTTGCAAAAGGGTGAATTTAATTTGACAAGCATGTAACAGATTTATTCGAGAAAAATTTCATAAAAGAATATGAGATGTTAGATGAAGGCGATTAGAGTTTTCTAAATAGGTTTAGGATAAAGCTGATAGGGTGGACCTATTCAGCTATAGGGATGAAGAAATGTCCATGACGGTCTCTCATATTGTTTGCAGGCTAGTAAGAGCCTTGGGATACGCGGTAGTACATCCGTTTTTGTGTACGTCAATTGCTATGGAAAGCAGACTGGAGGATTTAAATACACGGTCGTGTACTGGTACATTATTATTTATGGGAAGGCCTCCTATTTCGATTGTCGGCGCAACCTCTGCGTTGCAAATGCCGACGTAATACATCTCAAATATGCATACGTGCACGTTTCTAAGGCATTACAGATTCGGTTTTAGACCATTGCAATAAAGTGAATATCGCAATGAAAAGAATTGCGCAAACTTCTCTTCTTTTTCAAAACGCAAAAATTATGTTCAGACTGCAGAGTTCTTTTAATAACACGTGGCGGAGGGAATAAAAATAATGGGAAAAGTTACTATTGTATAAACATGTGTCCAATTTAACCTTTTTTCTAACATACAGCCGTTTTTGTATTATATTTATCAAGCTTATATTCATACAAGAGGTTCTATGATCACTGTTATTTTATAAAATATGTAAACAATGCGGTGCATCTTGTGCATATTTGCTAGTGATGTTGATTTTACATACTTTGTATTACATTTTTTTTACTGGAAGTATTTAATATTTTTTTATTTATGGTATAGGTAGTCACCATATTCGACACAGCTGAAACGTTATAAAAACAAATATTTTTTTATACGATGGCCGCTAGTTCATATAGAAACAGAGGATGATCGGTCCTTGCATCTTTTATGAAAGTAACCTGACACCGACTATTATTACGCAAAAGTGTTTCTTGAACTTGAAATATGATCAAATAGGACTTTATATGCATTTTATAATTATTAAATTCATTTTTGGCACCGACCGCTAAGGTCATTTAGTCTAGGATCTACTATTTAAGGTGGAATATGAATCACCAGAGCTACAGTATACATATCGCATGGAAAAACCATCAGTGATGAGCGAGATTTGAACGCGGGTTTCCCGCGTGAAAGTTCGAGCTTCTATTTACTACATCAATGATTGAAAAACTCATTAATCAAAAGAGCCAAATATCAGCAGTAGAACAGTATTATTTTTTTTGAGAGCCATATTTACAAGAAATCTGTTGGAGAAAAACTATGAATTAATAATATATGATAGAAGGGATTAGACGCGTTCCATGTACTGAATTGTCTTTTTTCTCCACTGTAATGTCAAATTTATAAAACTCACAACGTTTGAAACGATGATTCCTGTAGAGGTCCTTGCACCGTTTCTTCTCTAGAGAGTCACATAAAATGACAGAGGGATACCCGGGGTCCGCTTCATAAAACCTGCGGTACCTGTATTACAAGTTTTTCCTTCAAATGTCCTATATGAATTTTAAGTAAAGAACTTGTAATACAGGAACTGTAAGTTTTATAAAACGGACTCATGGTTTTTAAAATATTGCGTTATTATTCTTGATGATCAAAAAGTATACCCGATGTGTTAAGTAATCGGCATTTCGGCTTTAAGCACTAAATGATAAAAAAAAATTAGATACTCATCACAATTACCAATAATCCTGTTTATCGATCGAAAGTTTTTATTATTAAAGTGTTACATGGCACATGATCGTTATTCGCGATAGAACCGCATTCCAGTTTTTTCAATATTTTTATGTTGTATATTCAACTTTTGTGTCCTGAAGCACATGTGCTCTACATATTGTGAAATACCCTGTGCAGCGTAGTCCATTAAATGTGCAACGCCATTATGGCTAAAAAACAAAACAATTTACCGTCATTAAAATTTATCGCTAAAAAAAGAATACAAAGCAAAACTTCGACGTGTAAGAAACAATATCTGCGAAGCGCAATACAATGTGGCGCAATGAAATAGAGTATCTCGGTACGTAGTAAATCACGTAAAGTATTATAAGTTGCGTGGCCTAGAATTACTGGGAATAGTTACAAAAATCTGTTTGAGGATTTTAGCGCTTAAAGTATCATATATTTTGTGCATTAGCTGCTCTTTGTCAGCAACGCTTTCAAGATCAAGATAGTCAAGATATTCTTGGTGTAGAAACTATTGAAACTATTTTCACGCGCATCGATTCTAAAGATTCAAACTATTCATAAGTATGTTTTACGTATGAAAACTAAGTAGAGTTCTTAGTAAATATAAATACGCAAAAGCTAGAAAAACAGCAAATACCTAAAAATGTAGTTTTCTACTGGAATTCACACTTCCTGATCGGTTGTTGTTTTGATCGACGATTCGTACAAAACTGTTTTTTAATTATCGGTTGATTTGGGGGGTTAGATAAAATACGGAAGTTTCTTTTAATAAATATTGTAGAAATATATTTTCGTATGTCATAATGATGTTTGCGCACCGTCGTCTATTCGTCAACATCAGAACTAAACTTTCGACGTTATTTTAATATTACATGTTTCATAACAAACTCAACCAAAATTCCAATATTTTTGTGCAATATTTTAAATAAAGTTTTAGGTTTCAAAAAGTTGTGTGCACAGTGGGTACCGCAATCGTTTACAATGCGACAAAAACACATTCAAATACGACTTTGTCAGGAGCATTTGAAATGTTTTTTAACTTTAACTAAAGTCTTTTTAGTCTGAAGTCTTTAACTTTTGTAAAAGCTTTAGTTTAAAGTCTTGAACTTTTTACTTCAAAGTCTTTAACTTTCAAAGTCACATTTACAATTATAAATTTGTTATTTTATTTCTGTTTTGCGAAATCATTGAACAACCTAGTATACTTATTTCAATGAATATCCGTGGTGGATTACAGACCAAAATAAACATAAGTAGCGTGTTGAATGGTGACATCAGAGATCACGCTAGCTGCTTTCAAAGTGTTTATTGAAATCTATGACGTCACAAATGGGACATTATTCGCTATTACGGCGTAGCACATATATCTCCATATTTAAACGAAAGAATGTACGATACGTTTTACTGTGTCCTTGTATAGCGTCTTTAAAGTTTAATAAGATGTATTTGAAGCGTACTTTGTTACAGGTTTTTAAAATTAACTTCACCCTTTTGTAAATGAAATTAACTCTCTTGCAAATCAAGTACTTTCACATATATATTATATTTAAAAAACATCAAACAATGTTAATTACATCGTAAGGAGTAAAAGATTTTATTATAATTCATATCATTGCATAATTACATATGGAGATAACGGTATGTATGAAAGCTGTGCGTGGATAATTCAGTAAATCAATAATAATAATAATAATCATTCAAGGAGGACCGTTTATAGACTAGGTTATATAATATTATATGTATATGCTAGTATATAGTACATATGACCTAGTCTATAACGGTTCTGCTACACCAGCAGCTGATAACTTAACGTACATATTTATATAATAATTGTAACAATTTGTAAATGTAGTTGCAACAGAGTTGTTAATCACATCTATTAAATTTCGTCGATTTAAAGGAATTTCAGTAATTCGATAATAATAATATTTCAAACCGAATTGTTTATAGATTAGGTTATATATACGCATGTATATAGTATATAATATATATAACCTATATTATAACGGTTTTCATGCAGGAGCAGCTGGTACCTTAACATACATATTCATATAATAATATAATTTGTGGACGTAACAATTCTAACGTTATTAATTACTTCTACTCAATGTTGCTCGATTTCAAGGATCAACTAACATGTTTCTTGCGCTAAACTTGATTTTGGAAAAGACGTCTTCGATAGGGTTCAACAATGGAGAATATGGTGGTAGAAAAAATAGAATGTGCTTTGTCTGAGCTACAAGATCACGCACTTCCTGCGTCTTGTGGATACTTGCGTTGTCCAACATCAACCCATCTTTGTCCAGATTAGCATCTTCCAATTTCTGAGGTAAACTTCGCAGAAAGTCGCAGAGGTTTTGATTTCTTACTATAAAATTAACATCATTTGATGTTTTTTTAAAGTATAGTGCTTTAAATACAGTATGTAAAAGTACTTGATTTACAAAACGGTGAATTCAATTTGTAAAAGGATTAATTTAATTTGAAAAAGAATGAATTTATATTTAAAAACCTATACCAATTCCCCGCCACAAGCAAATCACCTCAGCACACGTTGAACTCTCCCGCATTTTCGGCATCAATAACCAGGGTATACATGAGTCATTCGATGATCACCCGATATCAAGTGTGCGCTGCAGGTCTGTTTGCATGCCGTTCAGTTTACTTTGTGAGCTGCTCGGAGAATCGTCACTTATTTGACGTTTGCACCTACTGTAATGCTCGTGGTATCGAGCTGTAATTTATTGACAGAGTGTGACAACATGCAACGTAGGCATAGAGCTTCTGTTTAAGTCAATGGTCACAACATCGAGCCCTCCTTGTAAGTGGACTCAGAAGCTATGCTAAAATAATGTACAGTAGACAGCAGAAGTGGGAGAGTTCAACGTGTGTTGTGGCGATGTTTTGCTTGTAGCAGGGAAATGGTAAGCTCCCGAACATGGATTTCTATGTAAAACGTAAGTGCCTTGTACCTGTGGTGTTGTACGAATTTTAATTTGGTGCTGTACGATTTTAATCCGTCGTTGTATAAATTCAATTTAGTGCTGTATGAATTTTTATTCTCTGTTTTATGATTTTAATCCGGTGCTGTGCGAATTTTAACATTTTAACAACGGCTAGCCTATTAATTGGCTTTTTGTCATCAACGCTTACGCACTGGTAGCCTATTAACCCTTTGGTTGCATTTGATGTATCAGTACGTCATACATTTGTTTGGGCAAAGACTGAGACGAGATTTGACTAGTTCATTCTGGTTTGTTTCAAAGCAATGCGTATCTGTTGCAACAGAACAAATTGTTTCAGTAGTTTGGTGAACCTTGTTTGGGATACACGACCCCATAATTTGCAGAAATGGAGAATATATTTTATCAAAGTGATAGCGACAGTTTTAATGAAAGTAGTGATCTTGAAAAATTGGGCACACTTCTCCAAATATATTCCACCAACTAAATCAAATGAACGCCCACAGAAAAAGTGCCATGTTTGTTTTCAACACCAAATTAGGAAGGATACTACCTGGCAGTGCAAAGAATGCAAAGTATCACTGCATTTACCAACCTGTTTTGAAAAGTATCACACGTTTCAAAATTATTAATAATTTGCTATTTATGATAACCATAGTTTATTTGTTTTACAAGTATTTTGTAATACTAACTACCTGAAGTTATTTCAATATTATGTAGTTGTATATATAACGAATAATACGAAATAAATTAATTGTTGCGTAAAATCTACCGTTCTTACTTGCCCACAAAATTAAATATGCTCCAAGTGTAAAAAAATGTGCAAATAAATGTGTACTCAATGGGTTAATCGGCTTTTTGTCGCAACTACTCACCGCCTATTAATCGGTTTTTGGCGGGGACATTTACCGAGCAGTAGTTTATGGATATGTTGTCATAGCAACTTATATTTTTGTTATTTATTATCGAAGTACAAGCGTTTGATTATACAACTAGAAAACTATTAAACTATTACTTATTTGTTTATTGTTATTTATTTTACTTTAGACAAAATAAGTATTGTTTAGCATTAATAACATGAAAGTAAAAGATGCTATTAGATTTTATCATCCTATAATAACAGAAAGAAACAAATTTTTTTTTTTAATTCATTTTTGGCACGGACTGCTAGGTCATTTGGCCTAGGCTGTACTGTTTTAAGGTGAGTTTCGAACCACCAGAGTTACAGTATACATATCACATGGAAAAACCAGAGGTGATGGGCGAAATTCGAACCCGGGACTCCTGCCTGGAAGTTCGAGCTTCTGTCCACTGCAGTGCCGTAGCTCTATGCACCACATTACCTAGCTTTTTATTATTATAGTCCATTTATTTCTTAGATTATCTAAAAATATTTGACATTAAAATGACGAAATTTGTGTATTAGGTTAGGTTTTTCTGCATTTTTTATTCTTTCCGTATTTTATTTTCAGCTTTTGTAACTAAACCATTTTTTAATTTTGTGAACTCTTTAAATAGAAAGCAAAAAAAACGGACGTTTTTAATTTAATTTTTGTAAAAAGAAAACGGAGCATTAAGTGGTTAAAGTGAAATCCAAAACATTAGAGCTACTGTATACACATGTCATATGGAAAAAGCATCCCCAGTGATGGGCGGGATTCGAACTCGGTTCTCTCGCGTGGAAATCCAAGCCTCTATCCACTACACCACCCTAGCTCTGAGAACAATTTTACATAAGCATTAGAAAAGTGCATACATTCCCGCGCAACAGTGTAAGCCGAAACAAAGCCAACGCTAAGGAGAATCTGCGGCTTTTTTTATTTTTATGTAGGGGAAATCTTCATAAACTCCCTGGCTCCCTGGGAGGAGAGGTGAGGAAGTGGCGGATTCTTACCTACTAAAACCTTTATACCGGCCGTCCTATTCGTCCTGTGCACAGTTTGGGAGGGTGGGGGGGTGGCACCGGGAACTACAAGCTACACATCACGATGCTCCCCCGCGTTACCGCCCCTTAGGGGCGCACATGGTTAGAGGGGGGGGGGGGGCTTCAGGACCCCCTAGGCATACCAACAACCCTTATTTGACGACATTGCGCGACAGCCATGCAAGGCTCCCCCCCCTCTCTCCATGGAGTTGTGTGCAATGATGTCTTGAGCTCCTTCTCGAGCCGCCTGCAACCCCCAATGGTGTCACTGGTGCAATGGGAGGCTCATCGGTGTCGACGAGCTGTCCCTCATTGGCACCACTTGAGGATCTACGGCTGAGCGGTCGGGCAGCAATGCATAGGATGTTGAACTGTTAACAGTCGGTACAGTGTTAATTCGGTGCTGTATGGTTTCATTTTGTCTTCCTCCTAACACCGAGGCTTCTTGAATTCTCTGTTATTCAATTTTCCTTACATTATTCGTTAGTGTATGGTACTCTATAATCCTGTTCTGTACAATGAGGTAATGCACGGTAAGAGGAATAATTTCTCTACATTCAAGGCGTACCTTCATAGAGATTTACGTTTTTATGTTTTTTTTTTCTATATAATTATAACGCATAGCGAGAGGCGATCGTGAGATAAATATACCGCAGGTAGCGTGTCAAAAATACGATATTGTTTATTCGAAATATAGAGGCCTCGTCGAACCTCGCGTAGAATATGTAAGTATCAAGTGTAGAAGGTGTTCCATGATTAAGTCATCGTTGTATCATTGGTCCAGATCTGAGCAGAAATCAGTAGAAGTACAGCAAACGCGATGGAAATATTTCCCATAAACAGGAACGTGCAAATTCTTGAGAACATGTTTAATATCTTCTCATACAATGAGTTGGAATTGTCATTCGTTTCATGTGCCATTGTAGACTTTAACGAGTCTAACTCGTCAAAAGCTGTTTTCGGCAGACGCTGTGCAGTATATTATTAGATTACTCAGTTGCTTCACTCGTGCGTCGATTACTGTTTGTTTACAATGTTTAAGATGCCCCACGCTCCCACCTTCTCAACGGTACCGATAATAAAGTTGCATCCACAAAACGGTATATCGGAAAGAAGCACATTGAAAGCAGTATTCGGTGCAGTAGTGATCTCTCATGGTGAATCCCATACAACAACAATGATAAATAATTGTTCTCCATTAACATTATATATCAACTTGATCAAATGTTATATAACGATAAAAATTTAAAAATAAAACGTTCTCTTCGTTAGCTTGCACATAATTGTTTGGTTGAGCAAAATTAAATAGTATCTTTATTTTTCAGTAGTGTACGTATGAAAATTAAATTGATATGTTTGCAAGCTTTTTATAAATGTTCTAATTAACCTTTTTAATATTACAATGAACTAACCGATATAGTGGAAAAGTGATAGGAGTGGATTATTCGTTAATTTTGTTTACATTTTGCAAACTCAGTTAGTATGCGCTTTTTATAGACCGAAAAATAATTAGTATTTCTAAAAGATCATTCCAACATTTAATTATACAAGCAGAATAAACTAAATTTTGTGCAGATTATATAATTATACGTATATGAGTTTGTTTTATGTTCTTTCTTTGCATGATAGAGAGTAATATTAAAATAATAATTACACGATTAGGCGGCGTGTATGTGGCTTCGCATGATTTAGAGTAGGCATAGCCAACCTTTCTCAGCTTTGGAGGCAAATTATCTTTCCGCCTCCGAGTGTTTATTCTTCGCATTTCATTAATTTATGATATAATGCTGCATTATACAGCTCTACATAAATTCTCTGATATACTGAACGATATAAAAATTCAAGATTGGCCTTGTACATGAATTACGAGACGATCAATATTTACGTTGGTGTTACTTAACAGGTTGAGTGCCACGTCAGTCACCGGTGACCGACACTGAATTTTCCGTTCAATCCGCGTCAGTCACCGGTTCCCGACAGCGCATTTCTAAGCAGCGCGCGTGGCCTGACAGAGATTTCCTTATAAATTCACGTGGCACTCAACACGTTAAAAACAAATATAATTTATTAAAACAAGGTAAACAATGGTGATCCTTGGTCGTACATCGATTACAGAAGGTCGTAATTTTTCGCGTTAAATTTTTCGCCATCTTTGAACCTAACATTCGTGAACTCGTATTATAATATTAAGACTATGAGTGAACTCGGGATATGAATCCAAAAGAGTATTTATTGTGATTGAAAAGAGTGGGCTGTTTCTATCTGAATCTATCTGTTTATATTCTGGCTCGCCTATCGACAAGCGGCTCGAAGTGACGGCTAACTGTGGCGTCAACGAAACGCACGTAAAACCAGCGCAGCGCTCGTGTTAAGAATAATCGCACAGAATTTTCAAGGTTTTCATCCATGGAAAGGACTAGGGCCAGATCAAATGAAGCTGAGTGCCGATCTAGCCCATAGGTCCCAGGTTGTATGTGTTTTAGAGAATGTCTCAATAGGATGTATTTACTGGATTAAATACATTGTGTGTGTTTGTGGCTTAAAAGCAAACATTTACAGTTACAGGTTTTTGAAATTAAATTCACCCTTTTGCAAATCACGTACTTTCACATGTATATATTATATTTAAAAAACATCAAATAGCGTTAATTGCATAGTAAGAAATAAAAAATTTGATTACAACTCATAAAATTACATAATTACATATGGAGATGAAGGGATCTATGAAAACTGTGTGCAGATAGTACGGTTATTTAATAATAATAATAATTCAAGGATAACCGTTTATAGTCTAGGTTATATGTACTACATACATATACTACATACATATATATATATAATCTAGGCTATAAACGGTTCTCTTTGAATTATTATTATTATTGAATTACTGAATTATCTGTAGACATTTTACATGCATACCTTCATCTGTATGTAATTATGTAATTTTATGAATTATAATAAAATTGTTGATTTCTTATTGTGTGATTAACATTATTTTATGTTTTTAAAGTATAATATATATGTAAAAATATTCTATTCGCAGAAGAGTGACTTTAATTTTAAAAATCTGTAAATACGCTGGCTACACAGTAGCGTATAGTTTCGAAGTTACTATAGCCTCATAGCAACAAAGACCTTCGTGGGAAATAATACATTTTTAAAGAGTTAACTTTTATTCAGTTATGATAATTTTTACATAGGATTACGTTTCGTGCAGCAAACTGACAGCCATGCATTTCTCTAATTAGTTACGATCATGCAAAGCGAAATATCGAAATGACGCGTTAAAATGTTACAGTACAGTGTAGAAGCGAATACTAATTAGCATATTCATTAGCAGCCAAGATGCTCGATCAGAATACAAGAGGAGTCGAGCTTTGGAATTTATACGTTGAAAGAAAAAAGATCAAATACAGCTTCGATAGATAAGGGAAAGGTTTCAGATTCCCTTTCACGTATTGACCTTTCACTACTAAACAGGTTTTCCATTTGTGTTGAAATAGTATCTGCTGGCGCGTCTTGATTCTCTCTGTCGTATCGTCGCATCGCCGCTATTGTTTCTCGTACGAGACAGAATGTTGGATTCAGATTATAGATATGTATACATAAGCGCGCAAACCTATTCTCAAACCGTTCATTTGGATTATGTAAGAGTTTATATAAAGGATGGGTCGTAAATCTTAGAACAATGGGTATAAAGGGCGATTGTTTATGCGCAATTGAGTAGGTTGTGCAAAATAAATGCCTTTCTTAGAACTGTTCTTTAAAAACGAAAAGATTTTAATGTACATATATACAATTAATGTACATAACACACAATTACAATGTAATAAGACTCGGTTAACACAATTATCAGTAAACCTCGGTAGTAGTTAATGTATATTAGGTTGTTTAATAAGTTCGCGAAGTGTCGTCTATTTGTGAATAGTAGAACTAAAACTTTGACATTATTTTAATATTTCATGTTGCATAAGAGACTGGACCAAAATTTCAATATTTTTTTGCAAGGTTTTTCAATAAAGTTTTGGGTTTCGAAAAACTGTGTGTAGAGTGAGTGCTGCAGTCGCTAACAATGCAATAAAAACACATTCGAATACGACTTCGCCAGCAACATTTGGAGCGTTTATTAACTTTTAAAGTTTTTTTCATTTAACTTAATTTAGTCCTTAGTTTAAAACTTCAATTTAAAGTCTTTAAGGGGCACCACTAGTGTAACCGTGCAAAAAAGGCTAATTTGCAGGAATTTTTTTAAAGGAAGTTACTACATCGATTGTTATAAAATGTTCGGACTATATTTATACATATTTAAAGATAACATTACAATTTTTTTAGAATAAAGATCTTCAATTTTCTGGTAGTTATTGGTTACTTCCCTAGTCTCCCAAAAAAAGTTGCCTCACTTTTGCAGTTATTGGGGCCTCCACAGTGCCTAAAATAAAAAAAAAAAAATGATAAACTATACATTGATCTATGCAATGATCCAGGATAGAGATAAAAAATTAAATTTAAAAAATGGCGGAGTTTTGACAAAAATTCTAAATTCCGCTCAAAAATATGATTTTTGACATGTCAAATTACAAATTCTATGCAATCAAAAAAATAGAAGGTTATTGTATAGAGAAACAAATGCTAAATAATCTAAAACAAGAATTAAATCGATAGGATGATAATTGTTCTCAAATTAGAACCGCAGCTAATTTGAAAAATGTAGTTATAAAAAAAACGCGTTTAAAGATAAAAACGTACTTTTCCAATCGATTATCCGAACTATTTAAAAGCCACTTTTAAGAGCTATTCTTTAAGAGGCCATAACTCAAAAGCTATTTGAGATACATACTTCAAATTTTAGTATGTTATTTTTAAAAGCATAAACTTTTAGAAAAAGCAAAGAGCAATCGATTTTTGAAAGTTTCACACTAATGTCCTTTAACTTTCAAAGTCATTTTTAAAACTATTGATTCGTTTTTTGATTTCCGTTCCGCGAACTTATCGAACAACTTAGTATGCTTGTAAAAGTTAATCATCAGGTTATTCATTTTCTAGTAGACATATTATGTTGTTCATATTCAATGTTTTTAAAGGTCCCGAGGTATACGAAACCTCATCAGACATTTTCCAGGACCTCTTGCATAGTAGATTGAGTATTCGTGTGTGTAGAAAATGCAATCACATAATCCATTAATCGATGACAGTTTGCTGTACACTGTCATGAGTGCAAATCATCAGAATATGTTTGGTTTTCTACACATGAATGAGATTGAAAATTTAAATAATGAATATTTATTAAAATGTTATCAAGCTCTTCTCTTACAATTGTGAAGAAGACTTCGACGGAAAGGAAATGTTTGAAGAAATTAAAATGTTCCGGTCGACAACGCAAGCCAATTATCCGGCTCAAAAATGATCTCAGTTCGTCAGTAAGCCAAGAAAGATTTACATCTCTGGATATTCTTTCAACAGAAAACGAAATAGCAAATTCAATCAATTTTTATGACGTTAATAAAGATTTGATGTCAAAAAAAGCGAGAAACACAATTTAATGTTCGCCTTACAAAAAATATATAATATGTAACATCGTTTGTACTGAAGTAATTCCTCATTGTGAAATTCAGTATCGGATTTGAATGCACATTCTGGCGCTGCAATATTTTTGAACGCGGCCCCGCCAAAGTTCACGTCGGCCCTGTGTATCGATAATCAACTGACTAATCAAACTGAGGTACAATTATCCAACAGCAAAAAGGCTCCCATGTTACACATCTTGGATGTTCGAATTAACAGTTATGGCGTAAATGAATATTGCATTAACACTAGAACTACCAAACTAGTCAAAATGACTGGTCAGTCGTTTCTTTAAAAAGTCGTTTCGTTAAAAAATCTTTAATTGCTTTCCCCATTTTTTTAAGGATATGTGTGGCGTTTTAAATATCCCAGGAAGTGGCCGGTAGTTCTAGTGTTAAGCTAGTTACAAATCGTTGCCAGTGAGTGAAAGTGAAATAACACGGGGAAGATTTCTGTTATGCAACAAAGTTAGTTGACATGCGTAATATACAAAGTGAGACGTTTAAGCAGAGGCACGTAAATATATCTGTTATTAATGGTTGTATGAAACTTCCAGGAACAAAATGACACTATTTTAAAATACATGTGTAATAAAAAAAATCTCCTCCAAGATCTTTTTCTTACGATATTTCAAGGCCCATGATGTTTTTCCAACTGATGTTTTTTTTTCATGTTTTTCCATATTTGTCTAGAGAGTATGATTGCATATTTAATCACTCACGATGATGTCATTCCATTCATGCCATCTCATTGTGAGATATGCACGTTCGACATACAATATTCGAAATTACATATCTTATTCGAAATGGTGGCCTTTGGTATCGATACAAGAAAATGCAGTACTTTGTACTTCTTCTCTTTAATTAATTTTAATTTAAGAAGTTAATTTAATAATTTAATTTTGATTAAATTCATCCTTTTGTGAATCAAATTCATCATATATTATATTTAAAAAACATCATATAATGTTAATTACAGAATAAGCAATAAAAAATTTTATTATAATTCATACAATTACATAATTACATATGGAAATAAAGGTATGTATGAAAACTGTGTGCAAATAATTCGGTAATCAATAATAATAATAATTTATGGAAAACCTTTTATAGACTAGGTTATATATACATATGTATAGTATATAAAACCTAGTCTCTAACGGTTCTTCTGCAACAGCAGCTGGTAACTTAACATACATATTCATATAATAATTATAGCAATTTGTGGACGTAACATTTCTAACAGAGTTATTAATTACATCTACTAAATTTTGCCGATTTAAAGGATCAGCTAACATATTTCTTGCATTAAACTTTATTTTGGAAAAGACTTCTCCGATAGGGTTCAGCATTGGACCAACAAGATCACATATTTCCTCCGTGTTTTGGGTATGTGTGTTGTGTTTTCTTTGAAAATTCAATATTGTAAAAAGTAGTGACAAGGAGAAAAATTGTTTCAAACAAAAGTTGTTTGTTTCAAGTCGTAGATTAAAAATTGGTAATGAAAAATATGTTTCCATTTGAAAGAAACAAGTCGACTTTGAAATGACCTTGGAAACATAATGCAAATGGAAAGCGTATGCGACAGCTGAATCAGCCCACTCATGGCTTAAACTTTTTATTTGAAACATTTTTTTCCCCGAAATTTAGTTTTTGAGATATTCCAGGTGGCCAGGATAAACGCCTTACCCTGTATAACGAAGATTGCTCTATAGCGTGTGTAAATATGCATAAAAAATGTTAACAGCAGAGTTATCTTTTTTAACCAAAACGAAGAAATATTTGGTAATGTGGCTGCTTGAAGACTGATATGGAATGTATTAATTACAGTTTTTTGACGTGCAGCTTACAAGGTCGAACGAGGATCTCCAGGCTCACGGCTTCTTTAGCTCGTCTGATTTATATCCGGATTTAAAAATATTTTATCATTTCTTAGTTTTGACTGATGTCGAAACAAATTTGGCAATGTTATCTAAAGAAAACTTTCCATAGAATATTTGTGAGGTATTAAAATGATGAATATGCTATTATCACGTTCTCTGCCAGACTACATTTAATATTTACACGTTAATAAAATTACACAATAACAATAATGACAATATTTCTTTCTGTAAATTTGTAAATCGTTAATATCGTAGCGTTATGGTATAATCTAAAAATACTGTTTATTTGTGCACTACTGCGTCAAGTCACAATTTTTAAATAGATTAAACAAAAGAGTAATACAAAATTCGTAACTAACGAGAGGGTACACACTTATGATATAATATAATGTAGTACAAGAATAACTTCCAAATTATAGATAATTAATACAGGATATAAATTAATATAATATTATAATATAATATAATATAATAATGTTCCGTGGTATTGCACAAAATACGTGCCTTAATGTTTGGTATTACTTTTAGGACACTGCACACTATACTGCATTGCTACATTGTGCTATTCTAAATTTGTCACGCGGAATTTTGTCAGCGACCATTTCGCCTCAATTTTTATCCAGAATTCACACAATGCAGTTTCTATGTGGCAGTTCTGGGATACTCTGCACCGTATCTTATGAATGTATTTACGCATTGAATCATTGATTTGTTCCACACTGCTGTAAAGGAGCAAGGAGAAGCTGGAATACGACCGTGGAGGTGCCAGGTGGCAGGAACCGGCTGGACCTAATTTATCGACTCGACAATAAATATGCGCGCGATTTACCAACTGCGCTAAACTTATGATCATTGTCGGTGTAAAAAATATTGACATATTTAGTTGCACTGCCCATCACCTCTGGTTTTTCTATGTGATATATATACCGTAGCTCTGGTAGTTCGGAACCTGCCACCAGCTGAAAAATGCTGAAGTGCTGAAAAATGAATTTAAAAAAAAAGAAATTTGGTTGCACTGTTCATAGAAACAGGCGAGTATAATATTATGGAAACTAATATAAGTTATTTTCAGTATAGCGAGATGGAAAAGAAGGGTATTAACTTTAGAAATGAAAAAAATATCCTTCAAGAAGATGGAACCATCCATATTTTGTTTTACATAGACACGTTCCTTAATCCATTCCGCAATGTATAAGAAAAATTACGGAAAAAACAATAGTTTATGAGATATGTCGCTTTCTTCAAACACTTATAACAGATACTTATAACAGAAACGTTTCACCGTTAGCTTCCAAAAATTTTCTATTACGTTTCGTGGCGTTTCTCATTATATTACCGAGTTGTTCAGTAGTTATGAGAGAACAATGATGCTTAATTCCTTCCTTGAAGTCCTCAATAAAAACAGAGGTTGCGCGTACACTTTATTTTTCAAATATCCCCACAGAAAAAAATCAGGGAGATTTAAGTCTGGCTAACGCGGCGACCAAGGCGTTTGACTATGGGTACCAAACCAATTTTGCCTATACGTTTCGATTAAAAATCTTATAATCAATCGGGCGTTATGTACTGCTGCTCCGTAATGAACTGATTCTACAGTAATGCGCACATGATTGTAGACACATGAGACTGATGGTGAACTTTGAGTATGAGATGTTGTTAGTAAACATAATTGCAACGTAACGATTCAAAGTTAACATAGTAACTAGCCATAACTGAGATCAGAAGCGTCTACGTAATGGGACAGTGAATCGTTTGGGTATATGTTATAAATGCTCGAATAAAGCGAAAAATTTCATAAACTATTGTTTTTTCGATGACTTTCCTTATACAATTTGATTGCAGAATGGCTTAAGGAACGTGTTTATGTGAAAAAATGGATGGTTCCATTTAAAAAAAACAGTGCAATTGCACTTTGTAGATGTACTAACGCACTTGGGAAAAAAGTCTGCGCATAATACGATGGAACTTTTCGAACGGTGCAAACTTTTCCTGCACGATTTTTTTCTAACTTCGCTTAAAAAGAGTTATAGCTCGGCTTAGTTACTAAAATCACCCTGTATAGTGTAATTAACATATTTAACTTTCAATTCGAATTTTTTTGATTTTAATAATTTATTAGTAATTAAAAGTTAAATGTATTATTATTTAAATCTCGATTTCGTTCTACAGCAGCACCGATACGATGATGGAATAAAAAGTGTGACACCAATCGAATCAATTGCTGCAGTTTAAGGATTATTGTTTCGAAAAAAGTGCTGCGATACATGGGTTATTATAGCAACGTTTGTTGATATTCAAATTGTATGTAAAATAATATCTCTTCGCATAATAACCGTTAGATTGCTTATGCAACGCTCGGTTTCACCGTTACAAAAACGTATTAGATCGATTTCATTTGAATCAAGTACTGTTGTCTAAGTGTTATCGTTTAAAAAAGTGCTGTAGTACATAGATTATAATCTAGCCGTAGTAATCGATGCATTCTTTATGTAAAGCTCGATTTCGCCATGCATCATCACCGATACAATGACGTAATAAATAGTGTGATGTTCGAATCAAGTGCTGCAGTCTAATCTTTATTGCTCAATAAAGTACTATTGTAGGTGGATTATTATCACTATATTTATTGACATTAAGATACTGCGTAGTATATGATCCCTTCCATAGACGGAGTAACGACGAAACGGAAATCATGCAACTGCACCACAACGCATACGAAATCCTGACCCACCAATTTTTTATTGTAATGAATAAATAAATAAAAATATAATTGGTTCTTTTAACCGACAATCATTCTTCTTCCTGTCGTATTTATTACTCATTTCTTACTCGAAGAAGGTTTTCTGTGTGGTTGGAGGGGGCGAGAGGGGGGGCGCAAGATGTGACCTTTCACATATATTGCATTGTCATATGTATAATTCTTGACGATGACGATAAGTGGCGTTTATTCAGCTTGTTTTAAGAAAGCGACAAAATTATTAATCGGCATATTACAAATTACTGAAAATTGCCAAGAATAGTAGTAGGGCGGGAATAATTGTCGATACAAAGATATAAAGTAAAGTAAAATTATACAATGCGTATCATTTTAAAGTACTTTGTTTCGATATACGAGATATGGTTAAGCTAATAGATAAAGGGATATAATGTGTTTTTATAAAAATGCTTCAATCTGGTACATTTTGATGCATCTGTTTACAATTACAATTGATTTGTCACTGCTTAACTACACGTAGACCTGAAGAATTTGGTTTCTCACACTTATACGGTTATAAACAAAAGGGTGCCTTATGCCCAGTTAGAACTTTTCGGTTGTGTTCCTTTAGGAAGTTGTCTAGTCAGTACTATTTATGGGCTCTTACTACCTTATGTTTTTAAATGCTTACATAATGCTACAGTCTAAGAGTTATTGTTCAATAAAGACGTGAGTTGCGGCTCTTCTTACATCTTCTCCTCTGTTAAGCATCTAATTTCTGAACGATGATAATAATTGAGATACCGTTTTCTCTTCACTTCATATTAACAAAGCACGGAAACCTACTAATTGCAAATCACTGATAGAATTGCAAATGAATTTATATATTCAAATCTAGATGGAGCATCGTCGCGCCAATCAAGGAGCATCAAAGTGCCAACCAATGAGCAGCGCACATGAGCACTCAGCGAATACGCGCATGCGTGCTACACATTAATTCGCGCAGCACGAACACAAAGAATCAATCATTTGTTCCCAGACCTTTGAAGGAGTGCAAGAAAAATTTGGAATAGACCATGGCGATGTCAGACCAGAGGGACCAATCAATTCAGATTTGCAGACTTTATGATCGGCACGCGTGGTATTTATAATCTGCTTAGAAATGCATAATTATGGTTGTTGCAATACACGTTCACTTATTCAATTGTGTTATTCATAAGAATGTGCCAACGCAACGTTATAGAATTCAATATAACTTATTGCCAGTCCAAAAAGTTGCGAGAAGAATGAATTATCTTTTGAAATTCAAAAAATGTCCTTTACGAAGAAACGTGTGCATTGGAATTGTCGCGTATAGAATTTTTCTGCCATTAACACGTTGAGTCTTACGTCAATCCCTGAGGACTGATAGTGAACTTTCTGATTAGGCTGTGTCAGTCCCTGGGGATTGACAGTAGACTTTTCGTTTTCTACTTGAATGCCTCTTGTTGCCGCTTGAGCGGAAAGTATAGCCAAACCGGCACCGCACTCAACGTGTTAATTGCTTGACCGATTGTTCCAATGTAAAATAAATTGTGGTTCTTACAAGAATCGTTCCATAGCTCTGAAAATAACCATTTTACAGCTCTGGAAAAATGAGGTCTGACAAGAAGGAATTAATAACCGATTCACCATCTGTGTCACGAAAGTACTAATTCAATCCTTTCTATCAATTAATGTTACAAAGTCGTTATACGTAATAACTCTGTTGCAAAAGTTTCTTCTTAAAGGACATTTTTTTCAATTTTAAAAGATAATGTATTCTTTTCACACCTTCTTATACCGTTAATAAGTTATATTAGGGTCTATAATCTTGTGTTCCATGTTTTTATAAATAATGTTTCCATGTGCTTATACATTTCTGCGCAGTTTGTAAATCGAGCGCGTCGCGTTCATACAGTATATAAATCTGGACCAATAGCTTCCTGCTGCCTGATATCGCAATAGTCATATTCCAAGGTCTTCGCGCTCTCCTTGAGGGACTGTCACAAAAATTATTAATTTCCTGTACACAATGACTCGAGGAACACGGTACAGCCGAGTGATAAATTACGGGGAAATCGCCAGGGGGGTAAACGGGAAGAATAGGATTGGCGATGAATGGTCGGCCATATTTGGAAAGGGTGAATTGGCAGGGGGCGGTCAGCCATGTTGGAAGCAGATAAATTCGGTGGAGATGGTCGGTCATGTAGTGAAGGGGTGAATCAGCAGGAGATGGTCGGTAAGGTAGGGAGGGATGCGAGTAGGCTGAGGTTGGTAAGGTAGAGCCCCCCCCCCCCCTTTCCCGATTTAGGCTGCATCAACCCGTTTAAAACTAATATTATATATAATAATATATTTAATTTAATATATTTCGCTCCACTTTTCTTTTATTCCCGGCATTCCCCCAAACATTTTTATATAGTATGTGTATTATGGATGGTTTTTGCAATCATATTGTTACGTTTAGATATTTAAACAAAAGGCTAAAATAAAAAATGTTGAAAGAATGTATTTAACCAATGGACTTTTGGTAATGAACAATAAAATTGTGTAAACGTTTATGTGAGACACAAAAACATCATTAAAAAGGTGAAACAGACATTTATCTGTAATAAAAATCCGACATATCCCCCCTCCCCCCCTTCACTGCACATATTTGTGCTATGTATGATTCACGACTTAATGGATATCTGGCCTTGATGTTCTGCTGCAAATTTGTATATTGTTTATTTGGTTGATACCTTCATCCCAAATCTTAACGCGTTCACGATACAAATTGCAATATCAGACACTGTTTACTAACGAGATGCTACTACTGTAGACTTGACTGACAATTTTGATTTTAAATTAGAGCTGACAGTTTCTAGCAAACAAGTGATCACAATGTGATGCACAAAGGAAGAGCGTGTAATGGAAATGTATCCTTGGCATACCTCAAGACCGCAGTATTGATAGTGTGCAGTTCGAGAAATTTCGGCGATAACGCGAAGCGTGCCTGATGCACATATAGTCATTGGGTGAAAATGAAAAAGAAAGAGTGAGTCAATGTGTGGAAGCGAGAGAGAGGTGGAAGAGAGGAGTGTGTGTTTTGAGGACGACACAGAAGCGATATGAAAGGAGAGAGTTCTCTTAGAGGCATAATGGCGAGAAGTGTGTGAGACGACGAATTTTCTAGACGCAGATGAATTATTGAGACGTGTACTCTTTAAACGATTGGATTATTGAACACATTTCTTGTAGACGGCAATTGTTCGTGTTCCTTATTGTTATGCATTCGTTGTTTTAATAAACCTGTTTGTTATTTTTTTAAATGTAATTTCTTAACTTTATTATTATTATTATTATTTCCAACAATAGTAAACGATGTCTGATATTGTACAATATGGAAAATTGATCACAATAGTTATCTGTACTGAAATCCATAATATCGGTTATTAATGACACGCGTACTCGATTGATTTTCCGATATGCTTTTCTCGATAACGGAGTCTCGTACGTAATTTTGTTACCCTTGATTTTTGTCTTACTACGAGCTATAGTATCTATCTAACCCGACGAAATTCTGATTATTTTTGTGTATCACATAACAGTTTATCCAGGGTCCTTAGACGAAATTTGAATTTGTATTTTTCAGGTGGAATTTCGAACGTTTATCTATACCACCGTAGACTTGCAACCGTATATTTTTTTTCTTTTTGCATATTACTAGTTAGGCACAACCTTTACAATATATTTTGTATGAATAAGGCATTTTGCCATACAAATTTTTAAAGCTCAAAAAATGTCTTTGGGCGGTCCATATTATTTACGGAACGTAATAATGGAACGATTATCTTTAATGTTCTTTCATTTATATATTTTGATTGCACAATAGTTATATTGTAGGGTCATTATATGTGTATATGCAATCCCTTCTATTATCTTTATAATTACGCACAGTACTTATTTACACGCGTCATTTCAGCAGTTTTTTCATTCTATACTATGTGTATTATACAAAAATAATTGCGATTAATATTTGAGCCGTTTATTGTGCAATATATTGAGAGAATACGATAATTTTAGACAAATCCATTTTTGCAGTTGTTTCATGAATTAAAAACATTACTTTGAAAGTGGTCTAAGTCCAATACATTATTGATAATGTCCGAAAGTGCGGGTTTTGAAATGTCGGCAGGCAGTGATGTGAGTAATATTAATTAACTAGTATTAATACTATTTGCTTCCAAGATTATTATAAAAATATCAAAATGTTTCGGTAAGAAAATACGAAATATTTTATTCGATTTATAAGAATATAAGACGAATTATAGCAGCGAAATATGACATGATTACGATCTATACCACAGGACCACCCGGACTTCTTCAAACCCTTCCCGTATATGCG
Source organism: Ampulex compressa (assembly GCA_038496175.1). NCBI lineage: Eukaryota > Metazoa > Arthropoda > Insecta > Hymenoptera > Ampulicidae > Ampulex > Ampulex compressa. Next base: position 24,659 of record JBCFXI010001530.1, on the reverse strand, counting down.
AAATGTAGATGAGCAATAAATTGTTATGTAATTTATATATTTAGATTACCTGTATGATGAAAATAAAATAAAAGTGAATTTTTTCGTGGTTCATTGTTTTAAATTATAGATTCTTCTGAGTGGGTTGAAATATCGCCAAATGTAAAATTGCATAAATTGTATTTTTGAAGTGTGGTAATGAAATATAAAATAAATTTAGCGAAGTTTTTTCAATTTAAAGCATTTTAAATTTTGCTACATGGATTTAAGCTATTTCAAATTCTATAACAAATATAACTGTTAATTTTAAAAATGGCGTAATTCCATTTGCGGTAATAAAACGTATATTATTCCCTTAATAATTGCTATATTTTAATAGGAATTATAAATTTAAGTTTCGTAGGTATACTTAAGTAGTGTACATATCAGTATCCTATAGGTATATTTTTAATTTTATTCAAACTCAAACTCCTAAATATTTCGATTTTAATATGAATGGACTTAGGTAACTTTCAAAATAAACGAGATTAATTATAAATGAGAAGAGATCGTCCGTTGTTCGACTACGAAACCGTTGGACACGCTTTTGCAGTTCGTGAACATTCTACATGTCATTTTTTCGAAGTAGACGTCGCTATACCTACCTTTGCGCATGCGCATTTGAGTGCTGCGATCATAACCAGGCTCCTATATGTTGCAGTATAGTCCAAAGTAGCGACTATTGGTGTGATTTGCGCAAAATAGTTGATAGTTCATAAATAAACGCGATTCAAATCACGAGTGTAAGTTGCTCGTTCGAATAGCGAGGAGAGAGACGCGGAAATGTATTATTCCGATTCTTGTAGGTGGTCGTGGTCAGTGGAACGCGTATTGTAAAGGCGAACAAGGAAGTAAAAATAAACAACAGGTTTTAAGTGACCTTTCTCGAAGAGCCTGTCGGACAGTGTGCATCGTGCGGCACAGGTGTTACGTCGAAACGTCGCCCGCAATATTGTAGATTTAATTCGTTCTTTGAATTAAATTTGGCAAAACACGGCATTGTAATAATCCTGAATTCTTTCACTTATCCGCCTCGGGTGCCCGTTGAGGTTAACGTTCAAACAACAGTCCAAGGCTCCGCGCTGTGTACTGCGTTGTTATTCTCCACTAGTGCTAAGAAGAAGGCTGGCATACTTAGCTCATAAGTATAAAGCTCATATAAAGCCTCATTACTTCGAATACTGCTATAAACTTATGTCAAAATCAAGGCTGACCTGTTAGTTCCTGCACGCTCTAAATGACAGTATGTGATTTATTCTTTACATATTTCATACGTTTATTTACAGGAAGTGCATTACAACATTGATGTCTTATGGAAATAATTTAATTTTTATGAGTATAACTATCAGTCATAATGATTGGTCAATATGCGTGTGCTAAAAGAGGAGTTGATCTTTATAGATACGATACGTAAAAGAGTTATCTAAACAGGAGTCAATGTTTGCAAATGTGTCTTCTTTACACATTTAAAACAATAATATAGTTTAAGCATTTATTGTACTTAGACAAAAGAAACATTGTGGTATTGATTCTTAATTCTAAAAATAATCTCATTTTTTAACGACTTTAAATACAGCTGTTAAAATTTACGAATAAAGTCAATATACATAATTCCAGAAGGCATTGGCATTGGGAAACAAGAAATGTTATTGTTTTCTTGTATGTTTTTTTTTAGTAGTTTCAATGATGGCTCATAAACGTAGAAAATAATTTTCAATATTTATTCATTGCAGACATAATTAAACATAAACGATTTTATGGTATAGTACACAAGTAATTATCGTATGTTTTTTAAATGCTTTTTTTGTATTTTATGCTGCATGTCTGCTAACGGTATAGATGAAATCTGTTGTAAATTATATAATGCAGCTGTAATTATATGTTTTGGTTTTTGGTGCAGAACGCAATGGGTGGCACAAATCTACACGTTCCGCAATCTATATTCCAACATATGATTGGGCAACAGGGTACAAGCCAACAACCTGGTCCTTGGTTACAAGTGCCACAAGTACCTCCTCCCTCCATCCCATGGAGCGTACCCTCTTTGCAACAAGCTGAACTAGTCAGGTTTACAGGAAAACCAAGAATTGATTCTTTTTTACGTCGCAAGAGGAGACGAGAACCACCAGAGTTATTGGATACGTAAGTACTTTGTACATTCCATATTCTGCTACAGACTTTCTTTGATTTTTAAGAACTGTATATTTTCTGCTTACAGCTGGCAAGCAAAGCACTTTATAACAGAAGAAAAAATGGCAGCGCATTTTAAGGATATGCACATTAGTTCTAATTATCATGCAGAGACTGCAATGCCATCGACTTCTAAACTCAATGCATCATCTATTGCGCATAAGCAACTGAATATGGATTTGGACTTGGAAGCCACAAACGCCATTGACATGGATCAAGTAAAATCTTCACACCCCAGACTAATTCTTTCGGAAGAGATAAAACGATTACAACAGGAGCCTATACTTCCAACTACTCTGTTATCTAAATTGTAAGCATAAATTTTATATCTATGTGATGTAGAGATATTTTTAAAGAAAGTGCAAATTTATTTAATAGTTAAATTGTGATTTTTAAATGCATAGCTAAACTTTAATACAACACATTGAACTCACTTTACAAAAGAAAGAATTATATATTGATATTTTCTTTTTAAGTTATACACACATTTACTTGCGTTTAGAATATACAGTAGTACTCCATTATAGGATTACACAAATAGGTTTTTATTATAATCAATATATGTCATAGTAGACATACTAATATTTGGTGTGTCTTTGTGTTTTCAAATGTTGAAATTTAATCTAATATTGAATAATTAAATATGGGAAAACTAAGAAGCTTATAAGCATATAAAACTTAGAAGCAAATTTCTTTAAATTCTTCGCGCACATTATAGATAATCAACTGTTACTTGTAGGTCTTTAAAATTTGATAATAAATGTAGGAAATTGGTCAAAATAAGCAGTTAGTGATTTTTTTGAAACTGTTTTCTTTCAAATTCTTTGAAATAAAAAACATTTCTTTGAACTCAACAACTATTGAGATAGGGTATTTTCTATGATTTTCCTTGATTTAGCAATATATGAATCAATATATTGATCTATCAAAATTTTTGCTTTGTTTTTTTTTGCAAGTATATAGTTATTATCTGTACTGCACTATATTACACATATCTATATAGTAGTATATACTGCACATATCTTCATGATAATTACATTAATTTGAAGATTATTAGACTACTATTTAGTTCAAATTTAGTTACATATTTGATTACTTGTATTTCAGTATATAATTATCATTCAGCACTATTTAAAACATGACATATGCGTGATAATATGTTTATTTGTCTATAAAAAGTTTATGACTTTTTGTCAACAACTTCATTTATTTATCTTCATACATAGGTTGTGTGCTCTTTTAAAAATTTGATTGCAAAATAAGATAGTTATAACTTACCCTGGACCTTATAACTTGCTTTTCTGCCTATGATATCAGAGGTATTTATTGTCAACTGTGTAACTATTTATCCTGAGCCTATTATAATAAGTAGTTAAGTTTGGAGTTTTCTTTCTTCTTTTCTTTAATAAATGTCAACATCTTACACAGATGATTACATTAATATTCATAAGTTAATCCTCCAGTGGTATTTTTAAATTGTTGATACTTTTAAACCTATGCTAACATACATGTTATGTGCACAGGATAAGATTCTGTGTTCAAATTTTGTTATTGTTATATCAACAATGTGACAAATATCAGTAAAATTATATTGAGATTGAGATTGAGTAAACATATGAAATAAATAGCTAAACCAAATCATAATAATACCAATAATCAGCAGGGCAATAATAGTAAAACTACCAACAATAATGTTTGGAAATATTTAAACTATCGTTTTGTATTGCTTTGATATGTTTTCACATATTTTTTTTATAGGAATATCATTATAATACATACAACTCTAGATATTATAGCGATTTCTCACACCTTACATATGAAAAAAGTGGACAAATCAGTTTTTATGTTTAGATAAACGAGTTTAATGTGACAAATAAGATTATTAGCGTGTATATCATTGAAGAGAAGAATCAAATGTGGATTAAATGTGTTGTATAGTTCGCTTAAAAAATCTATATAGCTTTTCCCTTTCAGGGAGAGGCCCTCCATGGCCCTAGTCCTGTGGGAACCACCCAGTAAGCATCTCCGTATTCTACCAACGAGGGACACTCCGACACCGATTCCCGGTGTATCCGATGATAATAACAATAATACCACCAATAACAACGGCGAAGGCATTCCCGATTTGAATATATTGTCGTCCAGCAGCTCCCCTATGCCAGACTTTGAACCGATGGAGTTATGAACCTGGCGGACTTACATCCGCAGTATATCTCCATATAACGATAATTCAGGAATAGAATATCGTATTCTAAAATATAAGTAAATTAATAATTGAATAGTAATATAGGCCATGTCTTGTCTTTGTTTCTGGGATAGTACATCGGGTGTTTCGAAAGTCGCTATCCATATTGAAAAATAAAACATAATTTCTTTGAGAGTTCCTTATGACACACGTAAACTTCAATACGTCTGCGAAATGCGAATAATTTAAATGACAGAATGTAACAAAAAACTTTAACTGTTGTGTGCAACATCAATGTCTGTTAATTATAAACTAGGAAACTGCAACAGCGAAGGCACATAGCAGAATTTTTGGAGCAGTTTCGAAGAAATTTCTAATGTCATTTCGAAAATTCGGTTCATCTATAATTCGTCACGAATCTTAAAATTTATACAACCCCAGACAAAGAATTAAGAAGAAGCTCGGTCGAGAAATTATTTGGCGCAATATGAGTATCTATACTTTGTATAAATAACATATATGTATCAGGACTTTTTTGAGGTGCGTTCGAAATTGACTTTTAGAATGCGCCACATACTTTTGTCTAGATTCATCTTCGTGTGTCTGAAAATAGCACAGTGAGTAAATTAAATAAATCGTTTTTTTTTCTTTTTATTAATATTAAATAAGTTATTGTATCTGTAGAAATGTACGAAAGTACGTCGTTCTATGAAAATATATTCATAAGATCAGTTTTGATGCACCCACTGATTATCAATCTCATTAGAATTGTAATTCGTAAATCTCGATTAGATTATCGGTAATCGTCATACACGTTATACATTTTAGTTTATTTGCGTATTTACCATTAATAAGTAAAATTAATAAGTAAAATATGAGCTGTGCAGAAAAAGGCAAGGCAACGGATGGCGCAGATTGAATATAAATTTGTTTATTACCTGTACGTTGGAGGCATAATATTATGGCTGATTTATGTATTTTTCCACAGTGTTGAATAGTATGATGTATGAGTGCATAAAAAATAATGGTTTGTGAGTGATCGATGTACCATGTACACATATGGTTTTGCATAAAGATATGTTTGCATAGACTGAAAAGAAGTTCCTTTATTTATAATTAATTAGAAACGTTTATAAATCATTGTTGACTTAATTTATTAGAAAATATCAGTTATCAAAGACTGAAAAGGTATGATGACTTCTGTATTATTGGTGTCCATATACTGTTATGAAAAGTTACTATTATGATCTTGGACATTCCACGATCCTTGGTAATTTTAATATTTGTTTCGTAGCTTTTCACTACACTTGGCTTGCATGTGTTATGTGATCCCCGAAATAACATGTAGCTCCTTTCTTACGTGCCACTGAGGGTGTGCTCTTCTGTACGGACGGACCCATTAATTTGTTCCATGAACCCTGGGCAAGGAGAAGCTGGAATGCGATTGTGGCGGTGCCAAGTGGCAGGGACCGGCTGGACCTGGTTTACCGATTCTACGCTCAATATACGCGCGATTTACAAACTGCGCAGAAACTTGTAATCATGGTCGGTGCAATACATATTGATGTACATTGTAGCATTGTTCATAAAAACTGGTGAATATGATATTACGAAACCTAATATATGTTATTGGCAGTATAAGGAGATGGAAAATGAGGATATTAGCTTTAAAAATTGAAAAAATGTCTTACAAGAAGAAACTTTTGCATCTTAGTTACCACATATGTCTTCCTAATATCAGTTGCTTCGCCAGTTAATCCAACGAAGCAACTAAGATGCAAAAGTTTCTCCTCGACGGACATTTTTTCAATGTTTAAAGTTAATACCCTCATTTTCCATCTCTTTATACTGCCAATAACCTATATTATGTTTTGTAATATCATATTCACCAGTTTTTATGAACAATGCTACATTGTACATCAATATGTATTACACAAGGACTCATGAATTTGTTCCACGCTCCTGAAGGGGGGCAAGAAGAAGCTGGAATACGATTGTGGATGTGCTTAGCGGCAGCGACCGGTTAGACCTGGTTTATCGACTCTACGATCGACATGCGCACGGTTTACGAATTGCGCAGAAACTTATAATCATGTGCTGGTAATACATATTGATGTATATTGTTGCATTGTTCATAGAAACTGGAAAATATAATATCACGGAACCTAATACAACTTATTTCCAGTATGAGATAGAAAAGGAGGGTGTTAGTTTTAAAAATTGAAAAAATGTCCTTCAAGAAGAAACTTGCATTTGAGTTGTTTTGTGTGCCTTCGTAAAATTAATTTATGGAGCGATTCTTCCAAGGTAAAATAAATTGTGGTTCTGACAAGAACCGTTTCACAGCTCTGGAAAAGAAGTGCATTATTGTTTTAAAAAAAGGGGATTGATAATTTGCCCACCATCCGCGCCGAGCACCTACTTGATTTTATCTTCTTTTCGCAGATGCAAAAGTTTCTTCTCGAAGGATATTCTTTCAATTTTTAAAGTTAACACCCTCCTTTTCTATCTCCTTATACTGGCAATAACTTATATTAGGTTCCATGATATTATATTTTCCAGTTTCTATGAACAATGCAACAATATATATCAATATGTATTGCATCGAACATACTTGTAAGTTTCTGTGCAGTTCTTAAATTCCGCGCATGTCGATTGTTGAGTCGATAAACCAGGTCCAGCCGGTCGCTGCTGCTTAGCACCTCTACGGTCGTATTCTAACTTATCCTTGCTGCTCTTCAAGGGTTTAGAACATATTATTCAGTGTGTTGTCTTGTTCGCGTTGTTCTTTATTTCAGGGGTGCAGCTTTTATTTTTTTACGGGTGAAATTGCGGAACAGCCACAATCATAATTACGAGAGAAGTGTATACGAATTGTGCTATTCATGTTCAGAAAAGTTGTGCCGATCGAGATAAGAAGCCCTTTTTATTAAAAAAGTACCGAACAAAAAAGTTCTGCAAAGCCCTTCACTTTTAATTTTTGCGCAGTTCCAGTGAAATGGCAAAAATTGGCTCTATATGGCAAGGGGTTAATTCATTTGAGAGATTCCAATGAAATGGCAGTTTTTATTTATTATGTGACAAGCGCGAAATAGGTGAACCTGTTGATGCCTATTATTACAATTCCAGTATTTACTGCCTATATTTACGTTTACGACATTAATACTTTTATCTAAATTCAAAATATAAAAAAGAAATTCGCGGACATTAGTTCTTTTGCAATAAAAAATGGGAAATATTTTGCTGCTGCATTATTTTTCCAAATATGAAAATGTGTATTTCTGCTGTGTTTTTGTACCGTACTCATGGTCGTTTATTGGCACTTGAGAGGAAGGCGAGATATATGTTAGCACCCAAATGGTTAAATATAAATAACAAAACAAAGAATTAAATATTGCAAGTTAAACTGTAAATGGATTAGCAAAGAAGTTGCGGATTCAAGATTTGAATGCAAGCACTTTGGATTGTACAAGAAACGACAAGATACTCATTGACAAATAAGTAATCAACTTCATAGATTTGTAAGTTACTGAAATGGAACAAATTGAAAATTATAATAACCACGCACGTTACTTGTGACAACTGCAAAATTTATTGCATTTGAGAGTAGTCTGAGTTGATACATAAATTTGATGTGAAAATAAATACCATAGGTGTACATTTCGAGTTGTACTAATGAAGAAATTTACCTAATGAAACTTAATGAAAGTGTAATACAGTAAAGTTGAAAGGTTCTAGGAGAGTTAAATGTATGAATTATATAAGCACTATGTTAATAAAGGGAGCAAACCAACAACTAGACTATAGAGTTAACCAAATGATAAAGTTTATTCTATAATAACAACAATGATGATAACCATGACAGAAATGAAATTATTGGACAAACACTCTTCTCTTGATTCATTAGCTGTGTGAGAACCTGAGAAAGAACGTTTCACCAACATTGCCACAATATTAGAGCAATGCATGAGTACTATAACTAATTGAATAATAAATATTAGGTCAGTCCAGTTTTTTAATTAAAATACAACAAATGATTGAGCCCTGACCTAATATATGCATGACATATGTCCTGTTTGACATCCATAAAAGTCATTATGCATTTTGGTAAGATGGGATATTACATATATGCTTATATGTATTTAAATGCTGCTTAATCTAATTCTTCTTACTTATTGTTAATGTCAAATTCTGTTATAAACTGAGATTGAGGATGAGATATTACAGTGTATAAAAATAAATAATCGTAAAATTTTATTAAAAATATCATGAACACTAAACTGCGTTGCAATTTATTTGTTCTGTATTCTTGTTGTAAGAAGAAGTAATTGATTATCAAGACCATCAGTCTTATATTAAGTTTTTTAGATTTTTGATCTTTAAGCAAATGTATTTTAAAGATCCACGCAGATGTTTTTTCAGTACTAGTTCTCCTGTAATTATTGAACGTAAGACTAAGCTTTAAATATTAGGTATGACAATGCCTATTAATTCCTGGAATGTTGTACAAGATTGCTTTGAGAGTTATCCATTAAGTTTACAATATGCGCCTTGTTGCTATCCAAGATCTCACCATTGATTGCTGCTGCAACTTTTTCATTCTCCAATATTGTTATATGGTTGCCAGGAACTACATGTATTTCTATCTTTCCTCGAGTAATCTGAAATTTATTAGCTTCAATTATACTACAATCATTGTATATAGAAGAAACTACATAGATCTAGGATTTTGTAGGATCCAATGTGGAACCGCACAACTAGTTATTAGTTCTATGACCAAACTTTGCAAAATAATATTTGATTCATTACCGCTTGCAAGCCGTAATCTGGGCTGGCAGAGTGAGTTGCTGGTTCTGTAGGTTTCAGAAGTAGAACAGGTGACTCTATGGACTTTATGCATGAAATGTCATACAGTTGTAGAGCCCGCAAACGTTTGTATACCGTAATATATAAAGCTTTCAGACTTTCAATCGATGCATTCAAATTCTTGATGGGTGAGTTTTTTATAAACTCATTAAATTTGTCCTCCCACGTTGCACATTTCTTTAATGCAGCGGTGAACTGTAACATTAATTTTACGTACGTTGCTTATGGTTGCAAATATTTTCATTGTTACAAAGCAAGAATGTCTATGATCAATTAGCGATACCTCTGAATTAAGACCAACGCGGCTGAATTTGTTTAGAACTTCCACCAATATACTGTCTTGGACATCTTCTTTAACAAGGGATGGAATATGTTGCGTTATCAAAGCTTTCATTACTTCCGGGGAGCCATCTATCAGAATTATTCGACCTTTCCAACCTTGCTCTTCTAATCTTTGAGCTAGCTCTATCGCGATTAGTGCTCCAAACGAATATCCAACTAGCACGAAGTTTGGCTGTTCCTTCATATGTTTTAATACGTACTGAAAAAAATTGAATCAGACAAAAATATCATTATAATATATGATTACTATTACTTCGAATAATAATAAGAGCTAATTAAATTTAAATGTTAAAAATTGATATTTGACAATTGGAAACAATATAAAAGGTGGAACATATGCAGTGTTGCCAGATCGTCCGAATTTCTTTTATGTTGTCGCGCAAAACGTTATGTACTAAGCCAAAACAAGGTAATGTCTTATCAGTAGCGGATGCATCTACATGAGAACGGCAATGCGTGTGTATATATACGAAATGGCCACCTTTCAAAATACAACTTTTGACCATTGAAAGGTTACGCAGTATTTTCCAACTATAGTATCAATGTCAATATGTGACCCGATGGTCTTGTGGAGAAATGGAGAGACCATATCGAAAGTCTTTAATTAACAGATTACAATAGGTATCATATTATCCACGAGCAAGTTTATTTCTTAGTCGTTCGTTTCGAATTTTTTTAATTATTCAACAAATTTTTCTATATGTATCCTCAGCTTGAAAAGGGCCACATGGAGTAGGCCAAAATCTTACATGTATTGTAACGAATAGGAGCTCTTATTCCGAAGACTTACAATATATTATAATATTTAATGTTTATTTGATAGATATATAATTTTATACTTCCATTACAAGCATCTAATTCAACGCCTTTATCGCCAGTGTGAATCGGTTGAGTTTTTTGTGGGGTTCAAATCCGACTGTTGGAGCGCCAGAACGCAAACAGAGCGAGAACTCCAGTAGGCACTCGAGGAACGTTTTTGAACCCTCATTCTTCTTTGCCAAGTATTTAGTTCCGAAATGACGAAAACGTTAAGCTCTTCGAAAAGAGGACTGGCAAAAACGATAAGTTCTTCGAAAAGGATCCTATTGCAGTTGTCTCAAGCCTTTTATTCAGTCAAAAAGCGTACTTTTTCCAGCAAACATATCAGTCATTTTATATCCTCAAAATATTCTTCGCACAGTGTAAAAGTATAATTGATTGTGAGCAGAGTAGTGATGAACGAGTAGCGAGTTTTAGAAGAAACATTATAAATACACTTTTCTCAAGTTTAGGCTCGAATAATGAGGTATCATATGCAAGTGAAGATCTTTACGAAATATTAAAGAAACCTGCTATAGACGAAGAAGAGGAGTTGACCACTGCTGATGGTTCCATGGACAATATCCAGTGGAACGTGTTTGGCAACAAGCGAAAATCATTTACGTGCACCGGAAAAAGTGCAACTAAAAGTCTTTTATCTTTTATTCTAAAAGTCTTTTATAGATTAATAGATATGTATAACAGAAATTGCTTGAACATGGAACGACCGATAATGCTCGACTTAATAGATGGAAATCCATCAGTTCCGGAGGAATAAAAACATTCATCGGACTGATGATTTGGATGGATCTATTACAGACATCCTTCATTAACTGTTGGTCAACGAACCATATTTACTATTTCCCATTATTCCTTTTTACAATTGCCTATCTTCCGTAATCGTTAAAGAAGAATGTCAATTATATTTGTTGACAGGGCCTCTACGCAAGCATACTTGTCAGCTAAATATGGATGGCGACGAACGTGTTAAAAGAGCTACGGTGCTGTAGTGCATAGAGACTCGGACTTTCACTCGGGAGACCCAGGTTCGAATCTCGTTCAATCATCTCTATTTTTACCATGTGATATGTATACTGTAGCTCCGTTGGTATGAAACCCATCTTAATACATCAAATGCCATGATACCTAGTATAGGTATCGGCTATATTTGCGATTTACTTTTATTTACTTAACTGATGAAATTAGCATTAAAAAGTACCTGTTTCATATTTTTCCTTATTTTATGCATTTACACAAACTTGACAAATACACTCGCATTAGGCATATATATATTCTGCAATTTCACAATTATATTTTGTGCGCTCAACGATATTTGCGAGATAGATAAACGCAAAGATGCTATAATAGTTTTCTCTATCTGGGGTGTGTTAATGGGCATGTTAAATCTCTCAATTGTCATACTTTTTAATCACTTCGCTTTCACGGACGTGTTATATCGCAACGACAGTACCGTTTCTATAAGATCACAGACGTGTTATCCCGCGACGCGATACCGTTCGTACGATACCACTGATGTGTAAACGCGTGACGATATCGTTCGTGCGATGTCACGGACGACATATCTTGTATACCTCATTATTAAATTAATAGATTAAATTTGAAAAAGTGTTCATTCCGAAGACGTTATAAGAAAAAAAATTGCGACATTGCATTATGTGATATTGTTAATTTATAAACTGTGATGTTGCATTATGTGCAGTACCCTGCTTTGAATTGTATCACACGGAGAAACGATAAATTCTAAATATCCTCAAATCGACGTTTTTTTTTTCTTGTACCGTTTCCGAAATGAACGATTTTTCGAATTTAAGCTCGTAATCTAATAATGGAGCACGCGAGATATTATGTCGTTCGCGGCATTGCACGCATGGAATCGCGTCGCGTGTTTATACATTGGTGGCGTCGCACAAGAGACATAACGTCGCGAGATAACACGTCTGTGACCTTATAGTAAGAGTATCGTCGTCGCGATATGACACGTCCGTGAGACCGAAGTGGTTAACTTACTTATGTCTGAAGTAAGCAAAGTATTCTTTACTCCATTTGAATGTACAGTAGTAAAACCGATATTTATGTGCAATTTTCTATTGTTTTTTATATTAACCCTTAACGCTCCGACTTTTAATTGTGAATATCGACCGGCAACTCCAACTTATTCTCATCATACTTCGACTTGCAAATATTAAAATGTCACATTTTAAATGCTACAATGACGCGTAAATAATAATATTAAAGTCATTCAAAACAATCTTTATTTATCTCAGGAGTAATATAAAGTGTAATGTGTGGGTGTAATATCAGGAACAATATAATTCAGGTGGTGCCTGAGAGGCACACTTGGAGCGTTAAGGGATAAAATAGGAGGAAATATTTTATAGATATTATAGCATCAAAGTACGTACGGGTAGATAAAAGTCTGCCATATCTGGTATGGTATCATGTTCTTCTGAAACGTCGTCCATCTTTGCTTGCAAGCAAATTGCTCGACAAGTGAGTTTAGTGCAGAGTTGAAGAAAAATGTTGGCCAATCCTTCGAGTCCAGGAAGGAAGAAAACTAAAGGCTTGTCGTTCTGAGTTTTGGTTGGAAGATTTACACATATCTCCGGATTTATCTCCATATTGCCTACAGTAAGTAGGAATAACTTCATTCCAGTCAAATTATTCGCCTCCTTATTCATTAATTCCTTGCTGCTCTTAAACTCTTCCTTTTCTCTATTCGCCATATCAATTAGCTTTGCAAAATTGAGATTTCGAATGTCTTCTGCAGTGAAGAAAACCTCTAATTCACGTTCCAGGGATTGCTTGATCTCCACAGCCATAATGGAGTCCATTCCGAGTTCGATCAATGACGTTTGTTCGTTAACACCTTTCAGATGTTTGAGTCCTGTACATGAATTTTTAAAAATCAAAAGCGACTATCATCTAGTTTTTTTTCTAGTGTAATGTAGCACAAGCTGTATTATCATCTTATTCTTCATTGTCATCTTATTATTATCATTTTTCAAATGTTACGTTTCGTAAAACAACAGGCATAATATAATGGCATTGAAAGTAAGAAAAAACAAATTCTTTTTACACGTTGAATGCCACAACACCCAGGTATGGGTGTCGGCTATGTTACCGCGGAGGCTCTTAAACTACCGCTCTCTGCTTGAACGCCTCGGAGTGTAAGCTTATTATCCCATAGCAGAAGATAAACACGTTTAAAATGAATTGTTTCGTGACATCCTTACGATTGAAAATCTTTCTTCAGGAACGAAGCATTTAAGCAAGCATGTGAAATGCGGAAATTATTCCTTTTTTTCTCAGTGGCGAATAGTTTAAATGTTGGCCCTCATTTTTTGGAATGTTGAAAAGAAAAATAGAGAAGTTATTTCTTAATAAATGATATGGCAGTACAGAAGAAATCTGTTACAAGGCTTTTAAAAATTCAAATAGTAGCAACGAGGAAGAGCTGAGATTTTTAGGAAAGAGATAAATAAACATAATTACATCGTTAGATTCTCATTCAGATACTGACAAATGCGGTGGCAGTGAATGTAACGTAGATAATATCGATAATATTTTACAAGAATTGATTATCGAGGAAGAAAGCAATGTTGTTACAGAAAAACGTACTATTCAGTATAGTAAATAGAACGAATTTAGCTGTCGGCAAGACACATTTTCTTCAATAAATAAATGTCACTCAAAATAAGCTCACCAAAAGATTTATTACTCTATAGAACCGAATACCTGCTCAGGTAAAAATTAATTAGAACGTGGAAAAACTCCTGACTAAAGGTAGCCGATAATCTCATGGTGCCGCTTACACTCCGAGTCTCATTCGGGATAGCGGTAGGCTAGCGGTCACTAAGAAAGGCTGGTCAACAAGATATGGCTAGTAAACTTCGAGACTAGTATACATAAACTTTGAAGATTAGTTCATTAATTGATTTTTCTTCTTATGTCAGCTATTGAAACAAAAGGATGTCAACTACTCAATTTTTTATTTTCGCTGGGTTGCATTGAATCAAATTTCACTTTTAGAAAAAAACATTTCTTTTTACACCTGCCATTAGGAATGAATACATGTCGTAGTATAACAGAAGAATAGTTTGTGCAGCGATTACTAATCATAAGCTTTCCATAAAGCGAACTTAGCCTGAGCTAGGTGAACGAATAGGCAAACAATTACTTAATGTGTCAACTACTGGTACCTTTACCTTATATGCAAATAAAAGATAATATTGTTTTTAGCACTTAATTAATTCTCAGACAAATTATGCGATAATATTTTTCTTACCTATAATATTCATCACAGTGCTGACAATATTATTGGGGTCATCTTTCGCTCCGCGTTTCTCCGCCACAACCATACTGCTGACTATTGGCATGTCTTGCTGCAAAAACTCATCGAGTATATTCAAGCAAGAAGATATATCTTGCTGCAATGTTCCTCCTATCACGATTGTTTTATCGTCCTTTTCCAGATCTGCAAGGAGTCCAACTTGGCCCACCGCGCCCCATTGAATTGCCAAAGCAGGCAAACCTTCTCGCTTTCGTTTCTCACAAATTCTCTCCATGATGGAATTGGACATTCCATAGTTGGTCTGCCCAGCGTTCCCTCTACCGCAGGAAATGGAAGAAAACACCACAAAGTGTCGTAGTTTGGGACAGATCTTCCTAGACACTTCGTCCAACCTCTTGGTCGCCCAAGCTTTGGGCTTGAACGATTCTTTAAAGGTCTCCGGAGTTTGATTCGTGAAAATGCTGTCTTTCAACACGACAGCCACATTGAAAATAGCGTCCACGGGGGCTTTCTTCTCCGCTGATTTTAGTACAAACTCGCAATCATTCATGGTGGAAACGTCTATCCCCGTGATGAATGAAACCTGCGTGCCATAAGATTTCCACAGCTCGGTTCTCGCCCGCTGGTAACCGTTCGTTATTCCGCTTCGGGATACTAGTGTAAGGTATTTGGCGCCACGGAGGACCAACCAATCCGCTAACTCCATGCCAAACCCGCCTAAACCTCCGATGATTACGTAACTTCTGTTGGAGTAGCAATGGAATCGAGGATAGGCGAGTAGAGGCCTGCACATTGCGGTTTTATTCTCGGAAGTTTGTAGGATTACCTGTGGAAAAGCTTTTTGTACCTTTGATGCTGCGAGCGCTAAGAGGCAAGGTATTGTCTCTGGTAGTATTTAAATTTCTATAGAGAAATGAAATATATTAGGGGGACTAAAAAGTAATAAAAATCTCTTCCATTAGCTTATTCACGGTTAGTTTGTGTCGAGACACGGTTCTGCAAATACGTAAGTTTTGTTATTACGTTAAAGTTATGGTTGTAAATTTCATTTTTCGGTTAAACATTTTTTTTCTACCAAGGGGGAAAAATGTCAAGGCTAGTAATAGAAAGAACACTCTTATGTCATTGTATGCTATATTTGTGCCATCAAGGAATGAAGGAAAACAAAGCAGTGAAAAAAATTATCAATACTTAGGGAGGATTTTTGAAACTAAACAAGTGTTATCGGTGGTTTAAAAAGTTTCAAAATGACAATAGGAATTTCAAAGATGTCCCACCAAAAAGATGGTCCCAAAAATTAAATGATATCCTGAAGGCGACGCTGGATTTAGATTCTCGCCAAACAATCGAGGAATTATTAAAGATTGGCTGTCCAAAGTCTATAGTTCAAGATCATCTTCGTCGCATAGAAAATTTATATAGGCAAGGAATTTGGCTTCGTCATGAATTAACGGATACGGTGCTCGATCAACGGCGTACCATTTGTGCGCTTTTTTTGTGTCTGTATGAAGCCGATCCATTTATGCAGCGAATTGTAAATGGAGGTGCGAAGTGGGTGCTACACAGGAGTTCTGAACAAAAAACACAATGGGTTTCTTCCGCGGAAGTACCTGTTCCGACTTCTCGACCATGACTAACAATAAGAAGGTTCTTGTTTGTGCGTGGTCGGATTTTTCTGGAGTTACACACAATGAATTGCTTGAACCTGGTTAGACCGCGACACTGGTTTGGTTACAGTGACGGTGTATTGTGAACAACTAGAGCGAATAAAACAAGAGCTCATAAAAAAATGATCTGTTTTGATTAATAATAAAAAATCCTTTAACAAAAAAAATCCTTTGATTGATAATAAGAATCCTTTAACACGATAACGCAAGGTCTCGCACTGGAGACATAACGCAGGAAAAAATAAGGGAGCTTGAATTGGAACTTTTAACTCATGCATTCTATTCGTCGGATCCCATACTATCGGATTACCATCTTTTTAGATTGTTAGAGAATACATTAAGAGCTAAAAAGTTTAATACTGTTGAAGACGTGAAAACATACTTGGAAAAGTTTTTCAACGAAATATCGGAGGACTTTTCTTAAAAAGGGTATTGAACAGCTGCTTTTATGCAGGCAAAAAGTGTTAGAAAATGATGAAAATTATTTTCTTGATTATTATTTAAGATTTTTTTTAATAAATGAATGTTTTTTCACCAGCAAAAGTAATTTTGATTACTTTTAGGTCGCCCTAATAATTAAGGTCTATAAGATATGAAGAAACGGTATATCGTTTTTGTTATTTTTGTTATATAGATATGCAACATGGAATGAACAGTTCCTTAGTATTGTAATGACGTTCATAATTTCTAGTCAATTATTTAATCTTCTTTATGTATTGATTCACATATATCATGTAATCTATTGTATTGTAGAAAAAAAGATTCAACAGTATATGAAATATGTAGCACTTATCGGATGCTAGCTTTTTATAGGTGATTTCAGCTAGGTTGCAAGTTCCGTTATGAATTCGTTAGTAAATAATTTTTTGAAGTAATTTATAGGCTGCTGAATATATTCGAAATTTTACGATTGATATATGTAAAATATATCCTGTTAGCAAGATCATCATCATCATCGTCACTTTCGATTTCAATCCGATCATCGTCCGTTTTGAGTTATCAGTCCGTCATGAGTTATCAACATTTTGTATTTCTACATAATTTTCTTCTTCATTCGATTATTTTATAGGTATAGCTTTTATTTTTTGAGATGTAATAAGATGTGACTGCTAGTCTCATCGCTAAAATCAAAATCACTTTGAGAATTGGTTTAAAAACATGCACTGCTATTATCATTGTCGAAATTTAAAAAATTTTCTGTACTCATTTTTGGCCTCAATATATTAACCCCTTAACCTACGATTTAGATTCGAAGATGTTGGGCCGAAATCGTATACAAGCTCGCGCAGCGTTCGGGTAATTTGCACGACTTGTGTAACACGCTGATCGGGCCAATCGTAAACATGACGGGCATCGGCCGTGGTAGGACGATCGCGGTTTGTAGATAGCACAGACAAGATTTGTGCAGTGTAAAATTAAAAAGGGGGGAATACGTAATAAGAAGCTGCAACCAAATACTCGCTATAAAATGGAAAGATAAGCGAGATGTATATTTGATGTCGACAAAACACGAAACAGTCGAAATTATTTCACAAGGATCCAACCACACTCTAAAACCGAGTTGTATTGCAGAGTACAACCACGGAATAAACGGAATTGATCTCCAAGATCAAATATTGGCATGTTTTCCAGTAATGCGGAAATACATGAAAGGATACAAAAAAATTTCTTTTTATCTGTTTGATATTGGTCTTTTTAACTCCTACATTTTATGGAAAAACCTGAATGATGGAAAGAAACAATGCTATGTCGACTATAGGATCAATATAGTCGAATCTGTATTGAAGAATATGCCAAAACCGATTTATAGAGAACGAGGCGTATCATCTGTCGGGGATGCGCCAGACAGACTGTACGCGAAGGACTGGGCTCATTTTCCAAAGCTCATTGATCCAACACCCTCTAAATCAAGACCGTCAAAACGTTGTACAGTTTGTCACAAAAATAAAAAACGTAAGGAAACAACATGGGAGTGTAAAAAGTGTAAAGTTCCGTTACACGTACCAGAATGCTTTGAACTATATCATACCGTTACAGATTACTAATTTTGTATTTTGGATTTTTGTATAAATACACATTTTGTAATAAACAATTTGTAATAAACAATTATTGCATCAGGCTGTAATTGCATATCAAATATCCCACGTAATATTCACTTCTGGCCAGACCATTGTACGCGGGCTATGCCCGTAATATTCACTTCTGGCCCGATCACCGTACGCGGGCTCTGCCCGTCATTGTAGGTTAAGGGGTTAAAAATCGACTGCAAAAGATATTGATATATCACTAGAAATGGTAATTGCTCTGTTGCTAATACTTAATTGACACGGAAATCGTTCCCACATTTCACGGATAGCGAGTTTCGACAGAATCCGTCTTGTCACCTGTCACGTGACACACGACCGCAGCAACCAGTGCTGTTGTCAGATGAGAGGTGACTTACGACTGTTTAGGGTGAAATAATGTCAGACGTTGCGTAATATGCGACTGATTTTATGCAATTTTGTGCATCGGTGCATAAGAAAAAAGCAACTACACTTGTTTTTAAATGGTGCAGCATGAATCGATGCAGTTTTTTGTACTCCGCATAAAAGTATTAACATACTCGTGCCCAAAATTTATTCATTAGGAAATTATCAAAGCTAAAATTTCTCTCAATTATTTTGTTCTCCTAACAAGTGTTCCGGAGTACCTAAATTATAATATGTGTTATATAAATTCTTTACCGATGCACAAAGTGCGTAAAATTAATTGCATATTATGCACTGTCTGATATCATTTAATTTAGACTTATAAAATCTTCTTCTATTTTCAACCGTTTAGGATGTATAACCTGTTCCAGTTGCGTGGGATACGCAATATATATCATATATACACGAGAGTGGTCTCAAAAGTTTCCGATCTTAATATGTATAAGGCAGCATACGTCAACAAAATCTGCGCAATCTGTTTGCGCATCTTTCAAAAGACGCCCACTAAGATTTCAGCCTTTTTTGACACGCAGTTGTCGTTTGACAATCGCTCGAGCGAGTCGATGCGAGTGTTACCGTGAAAATGAAGAAAATCGAGTATCGAGCAGTCATCAAATATTTGTTTTTGAAATGCAATATGCTTACGCAAATTATAGACGAGTTGGGTGTCTTGTATGGCGGTTCTGTACCATCATTTTCCACTGTGAAATTTTGGGTAGTTCAATTAAATGTATTCGAATGACAATTTCCAACGTTTTGTTGGGGTAGTTTAGGCGTAATAAATCAGAGTTTTGGTTCCGATTAATCACTGCAGCCGAAACACGGATACATCATTACACACCCAAAACAAAAATGCAATCAAAACAGTGGACTTCTAAGGGAGAAATGGCTCCACAGAAAGCGAAAACTGTTTTTTTCGAGTGGAAAAGTGACGGCGACTGTTTTTTTTTTTTTTTTTTTGGAAAATCGTGGAGTCATATTAATCGACTATCCTCCAAAAAAAGAAAACCGTTACAGGAGCATACTGCGTTACTTGACAAGCTGAAGAAAGAAATCGTAGCAAAACGGCCACATCTGCAGAAGAAGAAAATGTGTTCCACTAAGACAATGCGTCGTCTTACACCTCAGTGGTTGCCATGGCGAAAATCCACGAGTTTCAACTGTTAGACTATTCTCCGTATTCGTCAGATTTGGCCCCTTCTTTGTATTCTCCAAGCTGAAAGTTGTACTCGGAGGACAGAGATTTTCGTCGAACGAGTGGAACGATCGTCACCTTCGTAAACGACCATTTTGTTGACAAAGACCCCACTATTATTTTGACAGGTTGATGAGGTGGGAACATCGCTAGGAAAAGTGCATGGCTTTGCAATGAGATTATGTAGAAAAATAAAAATAAATTTTGAAAGAAGATATTAAGTATATTTGTGAGATCGGAAACTTGTCAGACCATCCTTGTATGTATGTATATATTTTTTTTTTATATATATATATAGACAGTTAAATTAAATTGTTGCTATTGTTAGACATGCAAATTCACGATATTTCTATTAATACACAACATTTACTCAGTATTCAAACGTAGCATACTTACTTTCCCGATGTGCTTCCCAGTAGCCATATATCTGAAGGCACTTTCCACGTCTTCTTTTTTGAAAACCTTCCTCGATAGTGGCTTTATAGCTCCGTTTCGAAGCCCCTGTTCCACCAATTCTGCTAAGTAAGAGTTTTCGTCGCTGTTCAAAGCGCAATGATTATCCAGCATAACTCCGTGGAAACTAATCTCCTTCAGGAAAATTTCCATTCCCAGGGAATTATTGGCAGCGAGATCAAACTTGCCAATTTCCAAAAACCGGCCTCTTGGTGCCAAGCATCGTAAGGAGGCCTGCAGCTTGTCCTCGGCCAGGGAATTCAAGATGATGTCGACACCTCGACCATTTGTTTTTTGTAGGATCATTTGCTCGAAGCTAGTGTTTCGAGAATTACCAATGTGTTCGTCATCGATGGAGGGGAAGGTGTCCATAATAAACTTGCGTTTTTCTGGCGTGCCAACGGTCGTGAATATCTCGCAACCTTCGTACAGGGCCAGATGAATGGCGGCTTGTCCCACACCACCGCTACCAGCATGAATCAAAACTTTTTCACCCTTCTTCATCTTTCCATGAATGTAAAGTGCGTAGTAAGCTGTTGCATAAACACACGGGACGGTTGCCGCGTCCTCCAAAGTCCATTCTTTTGGTACGAACCACGTGAACCATTTGTGAGCGATGAGAAGGTTACTGAAGCCACTGAAAATACGATATCAAATTTTTGTTGATTTAATAATCGTTTATGCATCCGAAGAAGTTTGGAATGAATTTACGAATTATGATTGATGTTATGACCGATTTATTTATAGTCAATAAAAGCAGGATTGTTAGTTTATTTATTTTTTATGACTGAATTTTCCTTGCAATTAGTATTCCGTCTCTGAGCGAGTTTTATGTTAATGTGTTAACCGTTGCCCTACGATTTAAGTTACAACAACGTGGGTTCGAAACGAAAACAAGACCGCCCAGCTTTCTAGACATTCTACAATTTGGCAAATCGGTCTTAAGATGTATTAATCGCACACTACTTACGGAATGTAATACATGTCTAAGGTACAACTGGTTAAATTTTGTAAGTTATTTAATAAATAATTATAAACAAATTATCAGTGAACAAAAAAGGTGTTGTACCTATTAGGAAAATATAATAATGTTTACACTTGTCCGACATACCACGCGCCAGATTCGTGATAATCAATTTTGGCCCGAATACCTGACCACGAGTCTCACACGTGGTTATAGGGCAAAGAGTTAATAGTATACGGAGAACAGTCAAAGTGAATAATTTGTCGAAATTTATCATATTTACAGCCAATTATTAATAATTCCCAACTATTTTGAATAAATGTCAATAATTTATTTCACCATGCTTTGTCTGAGTTGTATCGTATGACTTTGCAATATCAATCGGTTCACCAATTGCCCAAAATAATTTTTGTTCCTGCGAAGTTTCACTCAGATGCAAAAGTTTCTTCTTGACGGACGTTTGTTTAATTTTTAAAGCTAACACCCTTCATTTTCATCTCTTTATATTGACAATAACTTATATTAGATTCCGTAATATTATATTCGTCTGCTTCTATGAACAATCCGACTAAATGTATCGATATGTATTACGCCGACCATGATTATAAGTTTCTGCGCAGTTTGTGAATCATGCAAATGTCCATCACAGAGTCGATAAATTAGGTGCAGCCGGTTCCAGCCTCCTGGCGCATCCACGGTCGTATTCAAGCTTCTCTTTGCCCCCCCCCCCCCTCGTATCAAGGATCAAGGAACAAATGACTGAGTCCGACCGTACGGAGGTTTTGAGGTGCGCGATGTGCATTCTGATTTCGTATCTTTGCGACGCGATCACTTCGTCACTCGGCTCTTCGATTTCCCGCTTTCTCTTCGTTATTAGACATATCATAGTCATACGAGTGCTAAATTTATAACGAGTATCTTTTCATCTCATATAGTATTTTCATTCGTGGTCGGAAATATTAACCCAGGAGTGCGGCGATTTGTCAGCGTACTTGGCGAAATAAACCTGAACACGGACTTCTGATAATTCATGCAATGAAATAATCTGCCAGCGTATAGGAGAAAGTGGAGAAGCCCATAAATAATTAGCTTAAACCTGGATAATCTTGAAATATCTGAAGTGCAGCGTACTGAAGTAGTCTAAAAAGTCGAAAGAGTTTAGTTTGATCAATTGTTTAAATAAATATATGACACGAAGTGGCAGGAAACTTCAAGTAAGGATATTTGCGATAAACGCTGTTACGTATACCGGCCGTACGCCTACGGGAAAAGGTAAATCGAGAGAGGAAATAGACAAAACTAGGGAAACGAAGCGTCCAAAATTCTAGACTCATAAAATTGCATCTCCATAGCAGGAGACAGCGAGAGGTTCTTAGAATCCTCAAAAGCCTCTATTCATTGTCGACGCCTAGGACTCTAGGACCCTCGGATAAACAGAAACTTCAGGCATATTCAACAGACGCACGTGCAGGATCCCGTCATACCCTCGGAATTTCTACTCTAAGATGGGGTAGAATTTAGCCAATATATATCAGTGCTTTTGGGCACGCGCATCACTAATTTTCGAGTGTTCACCGCGGTCAGACGCTATAGTAACGTTCGTGACATTTCGATCTCCTTGCGCTTAAGTTTTAATCAATAAGATCATATTATGTAAATATTCTTAATCGAGTTTTTCTCCATCCAGTAGTGGACATCACGATATTTGTAAACTACCTGAGGCACACTCGACTGCGTATCGGAAAGGGTACAAACATCTGGAATCAACCAACATTTAATTTCTTTTGTAATCGGAAGGTTCCGATTCGTCCTGATCCAAAATCGTTTTTGGAAAAAACTTGAGGTGGGCACTTGAGGTGGGACTTCGCGGTGGGCACTAACTCGAATTTAAGCTTTTCATCTTGAGTTAGAGAAATTAATAAAAGTTTTTTTTGTGAAAGAAGGTTTCGTTGACATCCTTCCGCAACCTCGAAAATTCGCCCAAAGTTATTAGTCAATTTGTCTCATCCCAGGGGAGTGTCGCGTGGGTACGTTTAACCCGAAACCATAAATTTCTTTATTTTAAAACTAAAAAAACTAAATACTAAAAATCGGTCAAAAGGATAGTTCGTGACAACACTTTTTCTTCAAAAAATGCCATCAACTTATTAACCACTTTCTTCTTACGGACGTGTTATGTCGCGACGTCGATACTGTTTGTATAATATCACAGACGTGTTATCACGCGACGCTATGTCTTTTATGCAGTGCCACAGACGTCTAAAGACGTCGTAAACACGATTCCGTTCCTGAAATGCCACGGACGACATATCTGCGTGCTCCCTTATTAGATTAAGAGTTTCAATTCAGAAAAGTGTTAATTCTGCAAAGTTTCTCGATAAAAACTTTCGATTTGTTTTGATTGCTTGAAATTATTATAATAAATCGTTAATCAATCTCTGCAGACTTTTTTTTACCATAAAACATTTATAAAAATTGTAATGTTACAGTATGTCTATTGTTAACTATTTTATGAAGTTGTATTCATCTGCTATTTATATTAACAACACATTAATATGAAAATAATAATATGCATTTAGAATTTGGACAAATAGTATTTATAATGTATTTCATAGCTGCTAGCACTTTATCATAGTGCGCATTATTTAATGTTTTGGAATCGATGTATCTATGTACTATATCTTCGGTGACTTATGGGCAGGAATATACATTTTTTATAGTGTTATATCGCATCGTTTTTCTCCTTTAAACGATTAATTTTTGCTGCCTTGTCTTAGAATTAAAACATTGTAAAAACATTGTATTACCTGGTGCGTGCTATGCCCATAATTGCTCGTCCTTTGATGTCGTAGCCGCTATATTCAAAACCAAGAGCACGTTGTTCTTCTCGTCTGTCTTTGGCTATGACCTCTATGGCTAATTTTCCGGTACTCAACATCACGTCTTTGAAATTGATGGGAGAGTACATCACTCTTACAAGGTTTGAGTCGGTTGGATTATGAATAAAGGGTCCTTCGAACCATCGGAATGACGTTAAATCTCCTCGAATCTGTTACCAAATTTACATCATATTAAAGTTAGTTTAACACATTGCTGACCGGTCACGAGTTAACTCGTGATATCGTGGCCAAACGTTGGTGACCGGTCACGAGTTAACTCGTGTTTTCGTAGCCAAGTCTTGGTGACCGGTCACGTGTT